>JAFIRS010009226.1:0-11144 GCA_018342105.1 Gonioctena quinquepunctata | reverse complement strand
GGCGCATCTTCTGTATATTCCTTTGAAGGTATATACTACTTTCAGAGGCCGATTCCAAGCGCCTTAAATTTGGAAAAAAGGGCAACCATGGAAAAGATTAATAGGTATAGTTCTCATACATCATCTGAAAATCGTCATTGGCAGTATTCGTTGGTCATATTTTTAGAAAGACCATATTATTTTGAATGATTCATTTATCTATTTTTAGAACGCTAGGTTGTGTTAACTAGTTGCTAGGGATAACGAGGTTTAGCTGAACGGTAAGTAAAGGAAGTATAATTTGTCCAGAAAATCGGCATTATCTTTAGATATTTATATTAAAAATAACTACAATATTTATATACCAGGTGTGACAGATTCAATATTACAGGAAAATCTGGCTTCCTGAAGGAGACTAATGAAAATGTTATCTACAAAAGTTTCAGGATTTCTTAGAAGCTGAATTTTGGTATAATTTCAACATATACAAGATATTTGGTGTAGGTGCTACAGACCAAAATAATTTGGTTTTCAATAGAACACCCTATATATCAATATATTCAGATTTTACTTCGATTTCTGATATCATTTCATTTACAGTTTTTGAAATTTAGTTACGGCATTGTTGAGTTATTGCACTTTTCCTTAAAATGTATGGTTTTGAGAAAGACCATTTTTGAAGATACCTTATACACGAATTCTTTCTGTATCTTAATGATATTATAGGAGAAATCCTCAGAAATGCATCAAAATTAGTTAAAATATACTGGGTGTTCAAAATAATGGTCGCAGTTTTGAGTTCTTTTTTTAAGGAATTCAGTGACAAAAACCATTTTGCATATTAAACAATTGCTGAATTGAAAGATGTTTATCCAGTAACAAATCATCAATGACAATGTTATATAACTTGAATTCATAAGAAAAGTACCTAGATATAAGTAATAAAAATTGTTCCAAGAGATGTCCAGCAGAGAGACATGCTTCAAAACAGCAATTCAGATCTCTCAAACAAGTCGCTCTTATAATGTTAGGCGAAATATTACTGAAAATGTAGCTGAAGTTCACCTGAATGCATGGATGGTATAACTAAATTTTATCATTTTAAATAGTCAGCAATTTTCATAGGGAATTTTCCTATCATACCTTCATTCACTACCTGAGTACTACATTTACCATTTCGATAGTTTGAAAACAATCACGAAGATTTTGTATAGGCGGGTCAAAGTTTGATATACTTTTCAATAGTTTCTAAATAAGAAATTTTGTGCCCAATATTTTTTCTTTTGAAAAACGCAATCAACGTGGAAAACTTCAATAGTTCAGGTCTTAGTTTTGCATTTCTTGAGACAAAATATGGACCTTTTCCGTTTGAGTTCTTTCCCTTGCTTTCTTCAAACCACTTCTTGAAAGTTGTATACGTTTTTTCATAGCGATGTTTTGACTTTTCTGATATCATGGAGGAACATCCTATTTCCCACGTTTGTTCAATGTCTGTATTTTCTTCACTCTCAGAATCACTCATAATTTAATCAGTTGATGATACTTTCTAACAGCGTTGATAATAACGTGACATTAAGAAATATTACAAACGTATCCATAGCAACAAATTCAAAACATTGTAAAAAGTTTGTTATAGCTACAAGACCTTGCCTTGTTTTCTTCAAACCACTTCTTGAAAGTTGTATACTTTTTTTCATAGCGATGTTTTGACTACTCTAGTATTATGGAGGAAAATCCTATTTAGCACGATTGATTATTCAATGTCTATTTTCTTCGCTCTCAGAATCGCTCATAATTTAATCAGTTAAAGATCATTTCTAACAGCTTGTCATGCACATTGACAATAACATGACACGTTACATTGAGAAATATCATTACTTATGTATCCATAACAACAAATTCAAAACATTAATAGTTTAAAAGCTACCAGATAAAAAACGGGCTCAAAATAAAAATGCTCATGAAATTTGCTTGTCGTTCAAAATATTGTATAACCATATCAAACATTGTCGTCGATTGGTAAACTATTCTTGATACTTCTTATACTATTGAAGAGTGGGTGAATTTTGGTTTATTTTTGCCAAAATTGAGTGGTCTTATCTACGAAGAGCGGAAAAAAATAAAAATGAATCTTAAATAAGTCTTTTCTGGAATAAACATTGTTTTACCAGTAAGAAGATTCATTTACTATAAATAAAGTCGTATCTACATTTTATCGGTAGATAAGACTTTTTATTTTAGTAATGTTATCTTGCTATTGTAAGAATTACAACAAAGAAATGTCGTATATGCTTTGTTTTTGTGCATTTACGACTTATTATTTCAGTACATAACTTCAAATTATTTATGTAACCATTGATTGTTGAATAAAACAGTGTCCTTAGAATTGGTGTTTTCGAAAAATTTGGTGATCATAAACACATATTTCAGTCTTAGTGAGGACAATGATTGAGCTATATTCCAACTGAATCTAAGTTGGAAAGCAGTAGACATACAAAGTATGCCGGAAAACCCTCCTTGAATAGAAATGAAAGACAACCATTTGCCTCTGTCTGTGATTAGAAACAATGATATAAGATATAATGTAATAAATAAAATCTAAAAAGATGAACAACAGCTTCATTTACATTTCACAAAAAAAGGAACTATAAGAAAACGACAAAGTTACGATATGTCCATTGAAGAAAGAGAGAATAAAACCTAATTGGCAATTATTGGAAAGAAAAGCAGGACTTGAAAGAAAACTATAACGAGAATTGCAAAAAAAATTGCCAAAAAAATATAAATATAGACAGACAAAAATACATAAACACGAAATACTGGAAATTGAACAAAAGGGAACAAAAAAGTTCTGTATTTAGTGAAGCCGAAAAAACAGCTTGTAAAAGGAGAACTAGAAATTACAATTTGAAATATTTTCTAATGGATCAAGAAGGACAAAACTATGCAGTATTTCAACGATTCTCTTTCAAGACATAAGAGAACATATTCTCTCTTTCAACCCAAGCATTTCTCACTATAGAAGAGAACATGCACCCGATAAATTGTACCTACCAAGAGATATTTCTTTAAAAATGATGTATGTTTATTTAAAACTCAAATATGGAATGGAAATATCATAAGTTATATAATCCAAAAAATTAGCATTTCCTTCGACAAATTCGAACATGAAGAATGTTTGTTTGCATGACATTTTCTTTACATTTCAAAGGTACAAGACATACTTGAATGATGCTTGATGATACTCCTCCGAGAGAACAGTTCTCTCGGAGGAGTAGGCAGATTGAGACCTCAGAGAGCACCGGTGTCGAGACCTGGGGAGTAGCCAGGTTGAGACCCCGGCGTCAAGTCACAAAATCCTAAGTAAGTACCTTTCCTTAAAGTTATTGATTTTTTTTTAGCTTTCTTGAAAATGGCTCCAAAATGGGAGACGATACGTCAAAATAATCAAATTTTCAGATGTGGACAACTCGAAATTTACATATTCCAAATATATATTAATATAGATATAAACCTTGTGGCACTCCCTGTTTGATGACTTCAAATTATGATCTAATGATTGATCCGTTTTTCATTACTGATATACATTGATTTCTGTTTTTCACATAACTTCTCACCCATTCGACACTATCAGGTGAACATCCTAAGTATTTCAGTTTTGATAAAAACACCATATGACTTATAGCGTCGAATACCTTTGAGAAATCTAGAAGTATCAAAATGGTGATATTTTTATTTTCAATGCCCAGTCTGGCATCGTCGATAATATTTACTAGTGCAGTTTTTTTTTTAAGGTGGAGGAAATCCTTTATGGATACCTTGCGGTAGTCTGGGACTCCCTGACTCAGATTTACCCACTAGAACCTCTACCCTGTAGGCTCGTCTGGCCGTGGCCTCCAATGACACTTGAGCCTTTTGGCCCATTGTATCTTACCTGATAAGAATACAGGTCCGGGAGATCTCACTTGATCTCCTACACGATAACTCCCGACTTGTCCTTTCCAGACCTTTTGTTTCACCATGTCGTATCCATGGTTCCCCATTAAGGGCCACTTAGAGGTCCCTCCTAGCTACTGCAAGTACTGCCGTGGTTACCTTGCAGTGTTGGAGGTTCATCTGGATGGTTCTTATCATTTGCTTAGTACCCTGAAGCGTTCTCATCCGATCCTGTAGAACGCTCGGAACCGCATCCTCTCCAGTGCCCTGAAAAACCCCGAGAAGGCCAAGAGTTGTCCTTGTTCCCTTTCGGTATTTCGGCTCAGTGGTTATTTGTTCTCACAAGTGAGTGGTGCCCCCTGCACAGGGCTAAGGCTGGTTACTCCGAGATTTCGCCCTGTTTCGGAGACTCTGTTTCTTTTGAGACCCGGTGCCATACATCCGTCGCCACAGCACTCACAGCTTGGATGTAGGTCTGTTTGCCAGAGCCTCGTTAGTCAAGTCGCGGCCGTCCATGTGTCAAAGCGAATATCCGCACACTTCCCCATTCACCTTATGGCCCCAACCCGGATTGTTGATTTAACGAATTCTCTTTCAAATAATCCCCAAATTAAGAATGGTCAAAGCGTTCAATCACACAGCTGGTAAAATGCTGATTAGTCTCAAGTGTTTGAATTCATTTGGATTTGTTAGTTTTGGTATAGGCTTTCTTCCAGATATCAGGAAACTTACTAGAATTTATTAAGCAATTGATAATATCTTTTAAGGCATTCAAGCAGGAAGATATGCAATGCTTGACAATTTTTATAGATGACCCATCAAATCCTTCAGCATTGGTTATAGTTGTATAAATTATTTTGATAATATCAGACATTTCAATATATTATAGGGAAAAGCCAAATGTGAGTACATCAGGATGTGTGTTTAATTTAAAATATGCAATTGTTTTCATGTCCGGTTTCAAATTGTTGCTAACACTTATTATGAAGTAGTCATTTTTATCTTCGGCATCCAATAGTTTATTAGGAATGCTTGAAAATGTAATTTCAGTGAAGTTTATTTTCAGTGAAGTTGGATTGGTGGCTTGCCAGAATGTTCTGAGGTTGGGAAATATATCGGAAATAGGCTTCATTTTTTTACCCGACTGCGCAATGAAAGAAGGTTGATGTGTTCCTATCCTATGTATGTATGTATGTATGTATGTCTGTTCCTTTGTGGCGCTCTAGAGACCAAACGATTTTGATGATTCTTACGTCAATTGAATTGTCTTAATCTTGCGTGTCACTAAAGACATGACAGTAATCAAAATTCAATATGGTGACAACCAGACGCCATATTGTGAATAAAGACATGACAATAATAATAAAAATTTAATATGGCGACAACCAGATGCCCTATTATGACAAAATTCAATATGGCGACAACCAGGCGCCATATTATCAATAATCCTAACTAAAAAGTGTAAAATAAAAAAAATATTTAAAAAATAAAAAACCCGACTGTGTTGAAAGTGAACTTAAAAAAAGATGGAAACAAGATGACCAGAAAATATTGTCAGAAAATTATGTTTTAAGAGGTTAACTATTAAACTTACTACTGTAAATAATCTCAAGCAGCTGGAGGCAATAATATATCTTCATTAAATTAAAGAAGATGCATCCGACTGCGTCAGATTGTTTACAGTATTAAGTAGTTTAATAGTTAACCTCTTGAAACATAATTTTCTGACAATATTTTCTGGCCATCTTGTTTCCATCTTTTTTAAAGTTCACTTTTCACGCAGTCGGGCTTATTTTATTTTTTTCTCCCAATTGCCTGGTTGGTATAATTTCTAAGCTTTATGTAGTATTCATAATTAGCTGGTGATTTATTCTTTTCATACTTTCATTTGTTTCATAAGTATTTTGATAACATCTGTGATCCATGGGGTAAATAAATGGTTTCTCTATTATGTTGAATTTTTTGAGAAGAGCATGCCTGTTAATCAGTTCTAGCATAAATTTGTTGAAATAATCGCAACTGATTGATATTGTCACATTCCATACCATGACAATCTAATTTAAAACCCTCCATATCGGCCTTTGGAGGATAGCTAGAACCATGTACTGATTAAAAATATTGGATAAATCAACAGTAGCTTCAAAAGTAATGTTTGTATGAAATGTTAGGGTTTCATTTCCAGTACGGACGGACATCCGTCAGGGTAGGAATGTCCACAATTTGTTTCAAATCGTAGACATTTCAAATTTGAAGGAGCCCCTCCTCGATAATTGACTCACTGAAAAAAATTAATATTTATATCCCCGAAAATTATGGCAATTTCACATATGGGGATGATATTCGATAAGTAATTATCAAACTTTGTCAAAAAGCCGGCGTCAGTTGGAGGTCTGTATACAACACACACCAGGGTTTTTGTTTACTTATAGTGACAGAAATGCTTTTAATCTCCTACGTCATCACTTTCAGAAAATATGATACCCATTGTCATCTCCTTCCCATCCCCCATTGCGATCCTTTCTCAACAGTGCATATCCTGGTATCATGTATATCTCATTAGGATCAGTAGAAGTAAACAAGTTTCGCTCCCTAACAACACAAGTACGTCCCAGGGACGTCCTTCATTTGCTACTAGGACGTCCCTGGGATATCCTTTGTCGGGGCATGGTACATACTAGGGACGTCCCAGGGACACCGAAAAGGATACCCAAGGGATCTCCTTCTGGTACATCCCAGGGATGTACCAAGTCCCGACAATGATTAAAGGGACACCCTAAGGATGTTCTATAATTAAAGTAGGAAATCCCTGGGAAACATGAGGTATATCCCCAGGACGTCCTCAAATGCCCTTTTCTTTCATTTATTTAATTTGAAGAATTTCATGGAAAATATGGAGAAAAAAAATTAAATTCAAAGATTCTCAACACAAAACGAGTTTAATTCAGAAATTAATGTTATATTGTGTTAACTTATGATAAATAAAAAAACGACAAACAAAAATTCATCCTATATACAAATTCATATGATAAACAAAAAATGACAAGGTGAATCCGTTGAAAATTGTACACATATTAGGGTGCATTTGTTGCAGGCATTGCATTATCTTTTTCTCTGGTTTTTCCTTGGTCCTCCTGAAAAACTTCTGCAAAGTCTCCTTAATCTGTTTTTTATTGCCAATGTCTTCAGAAGATCCTGTAACAAAGATATTATTGCAGGTAAAATTTAATTGACAATGAAAAAAATTACTAATACAGATATAGGATTTACAGTAATACTTACCAAGTATTATTGCTGCATGTGTTATGTTGTGTTTCAAGGCCCAATCAGTTAACTTTGAATTTATGTTATCATTTGAATTTATGTTATCATTTGAATTTTCATATGTTCATGGAAGTTCTCAACAGGATAATTCTGAACTAGGTCTTCTCTTGATGCAGGGTTCAATTCTCCAAGGGAAGAACCATCAGACACATTTTCAGAACTTGAATCACATTGATCAACTTCAGGAATTTTATCAGAACTTGTAGAAGGTAATGTTGTATGATTATAATCATTTAAGCCATTACTCGACTAGTAGAAGGCCCACTATAAGCTTCTCAAGATTCTTCATTGTGTCTTCCAAGTTTTCTTGTTCTTTTATAATATTTACTCAGTGTATTTTTCTCTCAAGCCTTGAGATATAATAGATTAATGATTATACAAAAATAATATTCAGAATCGAATAACCATATTATTGGAACAATCAAGTCTTTGATCCAAAAGATTGCATTCAATATTTTGATCATTGTTTTACCAACCTTAAACTCAACTTATAATTTCAATTTTTCGACTATGATATACACAATACTATAACTGATAAAATGCTTCAAATGCTCACAAAAATCGTCAAACACAATAAGGATGTCGCTAATCTTTTTACATTGAACAAGGAAAAGTTAGAAACTTGCATATTATGCAAAGTGAGGTTAACATTTTTGACAGATCACCAAAGAATTATAAACAATGTTGCCAAAGCCAAACAGAACAAAACCACAGAAACCGAAATAAAATGTGTTTGGGATTTGTGTACAATTTGTAAAATTCTTAAGAATTTGAATTTAGGGTGTATCATGCATTAATAATTTTCTGCTTGCGAAATGGTCACTTCCCAGAAATTTCTGAGATATATTTCCATTTTCTACATAGTTATTTTCTAGAAGAAAAACAAACATTTTCAAAACAAAATATCAACTCTGAATTTTCATTTTGAGTTGAGTTTCGACGATTCTTACATATCACAATGGATATAAGAAATACCAGGGACATGAATGGGACAACCTATGGATATACCAGATGGGATGTCCTCTGGACAACCTCTGCGGGACTTCCCCTGAATGTCCCAATCATGTCCTTGTACCGCGGTACATAAAAAAGACATACCTAGGTCATCCCTGTGTTGTTAGGGCAGATTGTTAAAATATCGATATCATAGTCGCAAAAGTAGTTAACGAATTCGTCAAACCCTGTATTCAGTGATCGTATATTTATATGTGCAATCCATAGTTTATCAACTTTTTATTATAATTCATGTTTGAAAATATAAATAAAAAAAATACAAACCAAAACACGAAAAAAAAAATTATTTCTTGGTATCTCCAAGAAATAGAATACGATAATAGTTTAATTCCTAGACTATTATCTTGTTCAAATCTCCCTTTTTTCTGGCTGGTTGAGTGTAAGCACTGTTCCTCCAGTGGTCGATTGACTAGAGATGTAACTTTTATGTTTTTACTCTTTTTATCTACTTACTCTACTTGATTGTTTCCTGTTTTTTGATGACTCATTTGGCCTCTCACGAACAAGAAAAAAGTGAATTATCAAAATTAAGAGCAAACATTTATTTATATTAACAGCATTCAGAACTTATAAAGAAACATAAGTGGACCTTAACAAAAAAAATCCTTTCAGAGTATTCATTTTGTATTGTTAATAGGAAACAAAGTTCATATTTTCCAATAATGCCACTCGACTACATAAAGACTTTTATCAGCTTCAAGGATTTGATAGACATCTTTTTCAGTCAGATCAAAATCTATGCAGTGTTTTGATAAGGTTAAAAAATTCGTATCATCCAACATCAATTAGGTTAATTCAATTAGCCCCAGAAGGAAACACTACATATTGTTACAAAACTGGGTCCGTCTTTATAAAAAAAAACTCCACTGAATTATTGTTCGTTTATATAACACTTGGAAAACAAACACCATAATGCACTTTGAGAATAAAATACTCAATCACAGTTTACTAATGAAACGTACTGTACTGCATTCACCTTGAACTCAGTAATATAAATTACTACTTTTTTAATGAACGAATGAGTGATCATATGCCCGACCTCATACATCCCCTTTCTTGGCTTCCAGTTCGTGGAAACACCTAGATGATTCTATGTTTGTCATCGAAAATTCTTATGATAAATACGCAGGGACGTACTGTACTTTTTTTCGTAACACTGCCCTCCCCTCTGAATTTGATAGTCCCGATCATAGTTCACCATGATAGGGCTTCAGTCTTTCCAGCTAAACAATCTTCATTTTAGTCCTAGGGCTGCGCATGATTCTGTAAACCACGTCGTTAATCCTCTTCTTCATCTTGTACAATCCTTGTTAGTTTGGGGGATGAACCTTTTTTCCGCAGTGGGTTGTACAGCCAAACCTGGTCACCTTCTTTGAGTCCTGAATTAACTTTCAAATCATAACAAGCTTTCATCCGGTCACTTTCTTTTTTTCAAATTTGAGGTAAGATGAAAATTTTCTAACGACACCGGCATGCATGTCTGCATCCGGTAGTGTCGGGAAAAACCCCTTACCCCCTTTCCACAGAATATACCCGGAACTCTCGAAGTGATATACTGCAGGTATATCTGTGAAGGTGCATTTTTTTACCCAAGATAAAAAAAAATGTCCTACGTCCTCACCTAGTGTATTTCACGTTGGTGAACCCTCTCTTCATATTCCTTTTGTTTAATGATTCTTCATATATAGTCTGCCCCTTTTTTCAAGAATCTTTGTTGTTTATCATGCTTGGGATCAGATTTCCAAATGTTATTTGGGCTCCCAATTCTGTTTCAATTAGGTTCCTTTTGTGGGTCCACCTATTGCACATAAAAGATCCTAAAGTATCCATCCCCGCTGAGCACCTGTGTCAGGTAATAACCAGTGGTCTAGATATTACAATTCATCTATTTCTCTATGTCGAGGATTAGAATCTTCGTCCACTGTGCCATGTTCGTATTAGCTTCCCATCTATCAATCAGGATCTTTTCCCATTTAGCACTACTGTTGCCTACTTTACCCAGCACATACTTGACTGCGTGAATAGACGATTTTTTGGGCCTAAAGCTGTATTGGTATTTTGAGATTCCCCCCCTTTCAGTCCGTTCTTTCTCCAGTCTATTCTTAATCAGGTACTCGTACAACTTCCCCAGAACATCTAGTAAACATATTGGCCTGTATTTGGCTGTGGCTCCTGTTTGGTCTTCTTTCGGAAGACGCCTTTCATTTATTTAGGGCTGCTGAAAAAACTTGTGGGATTGCCTTCACAGCCATTTTTATGGATTCTGGCAGGATTCCATCTGGTCCTGAGGACATTCGACTCTTTATCTTTTGAATAACTGTATTTAGCTCATCCATTGTTCTTTCTCGATCTTGATATTCGAGAGAAAGTTCCCTTACTTTACTAGCTTTCGTTTCGGGAACCAAGTTATACGATGTTTTCGCGTGTTTGAACGCACCCGTAACGATTTTATATCCTTGGCCCCATATATCTTCCTCCAATCTATCACACAGTCTCTGCTATTTCTCCTTTTGCGATTCTTTCCTTGAGTTCTTATAATTATTCTCTAGTGTGCCTTCCCCGTGCCCTTTGTAGCTTTTGCCTGCTCCTGTTACATTCCCTCCTTTTTCTTCTGGCCCACTTCTTGAGCATCTTTGATGGCCTTGTTTAGGTCCTTTAGAGTGAAACGGGGTGTCTCTATGAAGTCCTTCTTTAGTTTTTTGTTTTTATCCCTGACCTCAAATGGCTCAGGCTCTCTTCCATAGAAACACGCCATTTACCGATGCTACCTACGATTTCATGGGTAAAAAAGTAATGCAGATTATGGAGTTTTGCGCGTCCCTTGTCATATGTCATCTTTGGCCATTTTCTCGGCAAGCTTTTCTACCTCCTGTTTTTTGGCAAATGGTAATCTT
>JAFIRS010009225.1:0-11159 GCA_018342105.1 Gonioctena quinquepunctata | reverse complement strand
TGAGTGATGGCGAAGGCCTCGGCTTGACGACCCGCATCATCTGTTTCGTTAGAGAATTGGAGCCGAGGCAGCGTTATGTCCATTAGAGTCTCCCATGATTATGGCTTCAGCTGTTGGATGGTTCTCCTGAATGTTCTCGTCTTGCGTTAATATTTTGCAAAACAGGTGAAAAATACCAGCAAACATGAGCGAAAATGGGCGAGTGCGTGAAAGCGGCTAAATAGTGGGGGTAGAGCAGCAGACGCGGGGAAGCGTATGTATAGTAATACAAGCGCACTGCACCCGCTATGAATCTGCTGCTCTGCCCCCATTCCTGAGCCGCTTTTATCACCCATTTCGCAGCATTTTCACGCGAAATCAGAATAGCCGTTTTGTAGTACTATACTTTAACTCTCGAAATCTTTTGGAGAAATTGAAATCAGACCACCTATGACGCATCCCGCTCTGCTGCAATGAAGTGCATTGAAAAAATTGAATTGCTATTATGCCAAAACTAATAATCCACTATATCGTGGAGCGCCTGCTTCAAAATTTGGAAAATGGTGGTGTTATGAAGTTGAAAAACAACGCAGATTTATTCAGGTGTCTCTGGTTTTTTGGTCTATTCAGAGTATTGAGATTGTTCTCAGGTTACAAGTCAGAAACAAAAAAAAAATAAAAAAATGTTTTTTAAATTGAGCAATGACAGTTGGTAGTATTTTTCCACATTTCTTTAATTCATTGGTCTACTCGTGTCTGATGGTGAGATGCAGGGCAGGCAGTCGTATGGGTATTACCTTCGCCTATCTTCAAACCTCTCCTGGCCCCCGTTTCTCAATTTTCCATCCCTGCCAATGAACTTTCATTTTACAACGAATTCCTTCGGATATCATCCCTCTGCTCCTCGTTCACCTCGCCACTGATACTTAACTCAGTCTCATTGTATGTAAAAAAATTTTGTTCACCTATCTTCTATGGAAAAACTTTTGTAGATAGGGAAAAAAGTTCTGTACAAAATTTGTAGACAATTTTCGTTCTACAATTTTTAATATAACTATTTTTCACGTAGCATCAATTATTTTCGAGTTATTAGCAGAAAAAGCATACATTCCAACTTCGAATCAAGAACTCGCATGAATATTTATTTGACAAAAAAAAAGAGTTTTCCAAGATGGCCGCTCACGCACACCCCCCGTGCCGCGTCAACTCAGAGTTACACTCAAGACTGACCCCCCTTTCATGTGGACAAAAAAATCGCTACTGTAACTTCATGAAGAAAAGACGCTCTGCCGATTGGACTATAAGAGGACTCCACAGTGTCAGATTTGAGGTTCTTCTATACCGAACACTATAGATGGCATACGCGATTGTATAAAACACGATCTCCATAGATTCTCATCAATTTTTTCCATTACACAATGGTATTATTATTGGGAAAGACGAGCAAAGATGAAATACCCACCCATCAATAAAAACAATAATTGAAAATGTGCCACCAAAAAAATATATAAATAGATGTATGAAGTATGAGGGAGTCTGGAGGTCGGACCTTTATTGAGGAGAACGCCGTCTAAAAGGAAGATGGATAAAATTTGATGTGTCAATATATTTGCAAAAGCTTTTTGATAAGTTGCCGGGTGAATCAATTTCCTATATCTATTCATTCGGAGGTTAGGGAAGAATAAATTGAAAAATCATCATCTCCGAACGGAAGTTCAATCACGATAATCGGAAGAATCTCCAGTTTTCGGATGGAGAGAGAAACAAACCCACGAGTATATAGGGGAGGCTATCAAGCTGAGGTCATACGGTCAGATCATTAGGTTCGTTCATTCAATATATGGTCGCTTCAAGTAATGAAGTTCTTTCCACAAAGCTCCTAATGTAATATATAAATTGGTACGTCATCGTTTCATAAATTTTCATCAACTGCACAGTTATTTCTCACAAGGTGTGCATTTGATGTGATGAATGGAAATCGAGATTACGAGCGTTGGAAGTTGAACTCACGTAAACGGAAAAAGAAAATAAAGAATTTAGAGAACAGTATATATATTGTAATGTTATAACAAATTGTTGTTAATTTTACCCCTCGTTGGGTGACATTTTGTTATGGAATATTGTTATGAAAAACAATTGTTGTTATTTCACCCACTAATATTTTCACCCTGTGTAAATATTTTTGATTTCGAAAAACTTTTTTTTTCATATACTTCTAATAATTGTTATGATTTGGTAAGATAATTTATTGTTATGATTTGATATGATAATTATTTTCGCTCCGCGTTGGGAAGCCAAGTTGATGTTATACTATGATAGTTATTTTTGCCATTACTTTTGATGTCAATTTGTTATGATTAGGTAGAATGTAATACTTTCTATTTATATTTATATTTATATGTTTGGTGAAATTACTTCTCCCACCCAATACCATAACAATTTCAATGAATATATATGTGAAAATTTCATTATTTTTACTCTTTGTGATTCCTTTTCTTACCACGACTAAACTCAGTTGGAATCGCCTTCGCCTCAGGAGTCGGTACTGGCAACAGAGCCACTACCTGTCTTGGTGTCATTCGAACTATTCAGTTCAGTGTTTATCGGTGAGATATTAGCATATCATTGTGGAAAGTAAACCAAAAATTATTAAAAACAAGTATTTCCTTCATTCAGGAAAACTTATAATAACCTGGCCTGCGATAGATAACTTATAACTATGAGCAATTGACAAATTTTCATAGAATAATATAAAACAGTGATGGATATTGTGACTTCTTTTATAGTTCAATACCAAATTATATAAAGTTCTTCAGATATACGAGTTACTTTGTGAAGTGATTCAGTTTGTGATGTGCACTAAAACAGTTTTACCTGGAGCTGGAATGTCCCCGATGCTATACCTGGCCATAATCTGAATTCCTGTTTCATCCACTCCTCTCAGGAACTCTCCATTGCAAAGGAACCATCCAAAATCCCCGAAATCAGCTTGGACAAGTTTTCATGTGGATACCAAAATTAAAGGTAATCTTCTTTTATCCTCATATATTTTGTGTCGAAATTATCCGGTGGTTGAATTGGTTTGTTATTGTAGAAAAAACTACCTTGTCATTAATGAAAATCCTGAATTTCATTCTCTCAAATTTTGTACGTGGCTTCTTTTCTAAAATGTTTTTCAATCTCCTCTCGCTTTGTTTTTTTTTCTCCTGGATACCATTTCTGTTTTGTCATCTTATTTGAATTTTCAAA
The DNA here is from genome assembly GCA_018342105.1 of Gonioctena quinquepunctata. Taxonomy (NCBI): domain Eukaryota; kingdom Metazoa; phylum Arthropoda; class Insecta; order Coleoptera; family Chrysomelidae; genus Gonioctena; species Gonioctena quinquepunctata. The sequence goes on along the minus strand of JAFIRS010009225.1, from coordinate 7,931 downwards.
ATCGCGCACATTCTTGTCGCACTTCCACTAATTTGGTGTTATTTGAGAAAATTTATTAACCAACATATTTTACATTTCTTATAAACTGAATACAATGTTTGATCATAATTCTCTTTGACGTTTCTGTATTCTTACTTTTCCACAATTTCCAATCTTTCATCTCACCATCTCTGTTCCCTGATTGACTATTTTCATCAAGAGGTTTCTTGTTCTCCCATTGGCTATTTTAGTTGGATGCAATTTCATATACTGTATGTTTCAAACTTATAATTTTGTTGATCACATTTAATTCAGAATTATTCTGTAAATCCAGACTTTTGTTGTATTTCAAACCATTATATGTTGTAATCTCTTTCGAAAATGCAAGAAAATGATTGCATTCTAGTATTTGCATATCTTAATTGGCTTCATAAAAAATAGAACTCAAAAATGTTAAAACAATATCTCATGAACTACTAACTATCAAATATTTATTATTTTTGTGAATATTTTAAGAAATTATTTCTTTTTCAACCTTCAGAATATATTACTGGTCCTTCCTAACATATATATATATATATATATATATATATATATATATATATATATATATATATATATCTTTACATATATAATTCTACTGTACGTGTGTTGTCACTGCACTCCTCCTAAACGGCTAGACCGATTTGAATGAATTTCTGTGTATGCGTTTGGGTGGCGCCCTGGATGGTTTAGATTTACAAATCATCCCCCTATATGTTGAAGGTAGTCCACCCACTAATGTTTTTTTCATTTTGTGGACATTTTTTATTTTTATTTTTTTATGGTACAACATTCAAAAATACACACAACCCCGAATTTTCATCTTTCTACGATCAATCCCTATTTTTTTGGCAAGATTTTCATTTTAATTTTGTCATGACCTAGAATAAAAAAATTCATATTACTCTCAATTCAACCTTCCACGATCAACCCCTATTTTTTATTTCATTTTAGGAAGATGGGATAACGGGATAACGGGAATAACGGGATAACTAAAAAACGGGAAAACGGGAAAACGGGATGACAGGATAAGGGAATAACGGGAAAATGGGATAACGGGATAAATAAAAAACGGGATAACAGGAAAACGGGATAACGGGAATAACGGGATAATGAAAAAATGGGAAAAAGGGATAACGGGTTGATAGGATAAGGGGATGAGGGGAAAACGGGATAAGAGGATAAATAAAAAATGGGATAATAGGAAAACGGGATAACGGGATAACGGGGATAATGGTATAACGAGAAAACGGGATGACAGGATAAGGGGATAACGGGAAAACGGAATAACGGGGTGAAGACAAAAAGGGGTTACAGGAAAATGGGATAACGGGATAACGGGAAAATTTTCGGGTAAAACATCTAAGGGAACATAGAAATTTGGACAGGACAACGTCTGTCGGGTCCGCTAGTATATATATATATATATATATTGTTATGTAATGATGAATTTTGTAAATATAATATTGTAATATTTTTGCCCCACGTTTTGGGTGCCAATTGTTATGTTTTGATGAATTGGAAATATTATATATATATTGTTTTTGTATATTGAAATTGCTAATTATTTTTGGTATTCTTTGTGAGCCAAATTGATATGATATAAATAGATATTTCTGCCCCTGTATTGTATGCTGTAATAATAATTGCCAGAGAACGTCACTGTTCTCTCGTCACGCTACCAACAATTATTATTTTCCTCACCACGGCTGAGCAACAGTTGGTACGCCCTTATCTCAAGATGGCCGGTTCAAGGCAATAGAGACACTGCCACTGCTGGCTAACTTCAGTTTATTGAATGGTCTTTGGTATGTTATTGATCATTGTGAGAAAACAAACAACAAAATACAAAAAAAGCAATTATCTCCTTTATTCAGGAAGACTTAAAATACCTGGCCTACGAGAAATAACTTATACTAGGGTGAATCAAACAAATATTCACGGATAAACATGATAAATCAGATCATGGATAGATAAACAGAACCTCACTTTTTCCGTGAGAGTGGCGTTTTCTGTTATTGTTCAAAATAGGGTGACATAAAGTTCTTCGAATGTGAAGTTCATTATTGGTGAAATAGTTCAGGACTGGAAGAGCACTATTGAAATTTTATACCTGGTTGGAACTGTTGGTGTTCTAATTATGCCATGAATCAGGATGTCTCCTCTCTCCAATCGCTGTCAGGACTGCGATACCATGAATCAGGAACTATATAGATGCGGAAATCAGCATTTGGATCCGTGGATATGTTATCACTAAGGTAATATTGGTTTTGTTCACCAAATGATGGGATTATTCCAATTTTCTTTTAGTAAAATTTTTGCGTGGCATCCGCTTGGAAATTTATTTTCGATCTCCCTTGAAGCTTTGTTTTCTATCGCCTAGATACATCTTTTTCTCCTTGTTTTTTCATTTGAATTTTTGAATTGGTGCACTAAATTGTCACTTTTCACTGTTTATATTTATATTGCATAATTTATATATACAATTATTTTTCCACTCTTATCATTATTTACAAATTTCAATAATAATTGCTTCTGATACCATCTCATTGCTACTCTCCAACAATTTCCAATTTTACACCTGACCATCTATTCCCTGATTGGCTATTTTTACTAAGGCATTTGCTGTTCTATCATTTGCTACTTTTCGTTAGCTACAATTTCATATACTGTATGTTTCAAATTTATAAATGTGTTGATTACTGTTTATTCCTGTAAATTTTTTAAATTTAGACTTTTTGTTGTCTTTTGAGCAATTATGGGTTATAATAATTTTGACAGTGTATGAAATTGATTGTTTTATAGTATTTTGACATTTTTATCTATCCATATTCTACCTAGGCTCACAATATACATAGAATTTCAAAAGTTATTGTTAAGCCACGTAAATACAGAGAAATTTTTCTACGATACAAAACAACGTAATATTCTTGATAAACAGTAAAGGTCAATAGGGACCACCTGCTAGACTGAAACAGCTGATAATCATACGTTCGTAAAACCATACGTGTTATCGGGAGACAAATAAAATGCTTTTAAAAATAATTACCAAGAAATATCCCTTGTAGACCGGACGCATAAATCATTCAACTAGAAGCGTAAACAACGATTATTGATTGCTACTGGGTACATTCCCAGCGAGATAAGAAACTCAGTTTTATTTACTACCGAAAAAAAAAAAACATATCCATATTTCAAACAACCGTCCAAATTCGATAAACATGGGGTCATTAATTCCGCGATAGAGCGACAGCTACCGTAAATATATTATCCAATTATAACATAATTAAGCGAGAACGGGTGACCCTTATCAGTTTTACGATGTCACGGCACATAAACACACTAAGCCCCGCCTAATAAGCTCCCGGTTGAAGATCATATAAAAGCGTGAGTTCATGTCAACAATAGGTAGTTCGATTTGGTATTCCACAGTGAACACGAGAATATGCCATTCGCAAAAGTTAGGTTAAAAAGTCAGTCTAATTACAGTATCGTGCAATAATAATGAGAGTTTCCAAACCGGTGTAGTTAACTTCCGCAAACATAGAAACTCAGCCGATTTCAGATCAAGTATTGAAGTTCATAGTAAAAACACGAGCGAACAGTATAGTATCCACAAATTGTCAAAGCTTCCAAAAACAGAGATAATACGACGGGATTCAGCAATTTCAATGGTTCACGATCACTTAGAAAAACCTTAACTGTATACGAATATACCGGACGAATTAATTAGAATAACCGATTGACGCGGGAGAAAACGAATAATAAAGTCTAATCTAATTGCCTTTTAAAACTACATCCAGTGAATAAGTGTTAAACAGGGTGAGTCTCATGTTTGTTTTTCTGTATTTATGTTTATGGCAAACCCAACCCATTAAAATTGTATGTGTCTATAAAGTATGTCCATAGTTTTCAAGATCACCAAGTTTTCAAAAAAAAATTATTGTTAGTCGTTTGCAGCACTTGATTGCAAGATTTCTTTTAGTAAAAGTATTTCTATTGAGAAGCCCATTGCAGAATTATCTGCCAATACGCTACATTAGTTTGCATTGTATGAATATTTTCTATCCTTCGTCCTTAGACGATTTGAGAGAATTGTGTGAAGTTTTATTAAATATATATATACATTTTTTAACTTTTATGAGTGCAGTCCTTTATTTATTTTCTTTTAATGAATAACCTTAATCTTCTGAACGGTAGTACTTCCTGAATAAACAGCCCATGTTCCGGTATTCAAGAGAAATGAAATCAGATCTGAGCCGCTCCAGACCTAGTTTCAGTATCGACCTTCTTCAGACAGTCGATTGCTCTTAATACCGTTTTTAACCTAACGAATAACGTCTGGTACTACAGGTGTGGTGTGTTGGTTCACAACACCCCGTAGTCCAGTCGTCAACATTGGTGGTCAGGGTGTGTGGTTTTCCCAACACCCTGTAGCCCAGTGTTCAACATTGATGTCAGGGTGCGAGTAATAATTAAGGAAGTACATTAACGCATATATGAATTTTCCACAGAAAAAAAAGTGTCAAACAAAAAAAATTGAAGTTGAATTTTTTTTTAATAAATATTTTATTTTTTATTTTACAAATAAGTGTCAGTGGAAAAAAAAACTAATTTGAACAGAAGTAAATAGTAGAAAAATTGTGAAAATAATTTAGTATAATATCGTTTTATTGCAAAACACGATATTGGGAAAATAACTATATATAGCGTTTATACCGATCAAAAACTCAGGAAGTATTCGAAAAGGCAATTGAAGTTTTATTTTCAATCAATGGAATTTTATCAAAATAATTAAATCATGGAAACTCAGACAACAGTGCCGAGGGTTAGATATGAACCGCAAATTAATATCACTTTGGATAATATACCTTTTTATAATGGTACCACAGAAATCAAAGATTTTATTCGTGAAATTGAAGATTTGGCAGCTGTAGCAAAATGGACAGACAGTCAGATAAGTTCTATAGTTAGATTAAAACTGAAAGGTATCGCTAGATTATTTATTGAAGCAGAATATAGTTTACAAAATACCGACAACTGGCAATTAATTAAAAAGGAATTATTGAAGCAGTTTAGCAAATTGAAAGTACCTGGAGAAGAACAAAAAGAATTTTTGAATTGTTATCAGAAAACGAATGAATCAGTTAGGAATTTTTTCATGAGATTAAAAATATGTGCATCAAAGATAAGGCACCTCACAGGAAATAATAGAATTGACAATGTATTAGAGCAAAAATACGAGCAGGATATTTTGGTTCAATTTGCCATTGATTGTTAGATCCTGTTAGAAAAAAAGTTTTATCTGAAAGTCCTGTCAGTTTAGAAGGCCTTCACATTAGCGAAAAAAGAAGAATTAATTGAGCAAATTACGAATACACCGAATAGAAATTTCAGAACTTTCAATGCGAATATAATATTGTGCACACATTGTAACAGAAAAGGTCCCCGCAGGAGATTGTTATATGAAAAATTGCGTATGCCTAACATGTCAAGAATTCGGACATATGTCATTAGATGTCCAAATGAAATAGTTTTCAAAATAAGAGATTAAATGATTCAGGAAAATGGTTTTCCAACTACGCTAAGGAAAAAAAAGATTTAAAAAATATGGAAAAATGAATAAATATAGAACAGAATTTTCTTAACAATTCGAAAGAAAATAGATTTCAACTTATAGAAGCAGGAATGAACGAGGAAATTTTAGGAGAATCAATTATAGAAAGCAAACAGGAAATAGTTATGGAAAAGGCAAAAATATAACAGGAATTTAAATGGAATGGCAGCTTTCAACAAGCCTCAGATGAAGGTTGCCGGAAAAACTATTTAAATAGTGCGAGGCAAGAGGAAAATATACTAATCGACGATGAACAGAAAAAATGTTACTAATTTAGAAATAGCAGGAATTTTGAGACATATATCCGTAGATATGAGATCTCAAGTATCAGTGGCTCATATTAATATTGTTAGAGGTATGAAATTAAATTATGATTTGCCGTATCACCTCAAGAAAAGACAAGGAAATTTCACTCAGTATTGGCTCGGTTATATTGCCAATCAAAGTAAAAGGAAGGAAAAGTTATTGAACATGAATTTTAATAGTTGAAAATGATCATCGTAGTACTGAAATAACACTGGGATTAGATTTTTTTTACGAAAATATGACATTCCAAATTGATTGGAGAAAAATCAAATGTATTTATAGGAAATTATCGAGTTGAAGAAGAAAATCCAACACATATGCCAAACGAATCGGATGGCGAACAGGAAGTTGCAAAATAGATTTGAAGAAGTAGAAAAAACGATTGGAGATGTCACGATCAGGATGAATGATTGGATGAATTCTGGAAAAATTAGGATTGAAAAAAGGAAAGGCGCCCAAAGCAATCCGCGAAGTATTTATCAACAGATTTTCATGCCATGAAACGAGACGTACAACTTCAATCAAATAGAGATATCAGGGACCGGTGATTTAATTGTGACACCAGGTTTAGAAAAACAGTTTCAAAGATGTCAGCGACTGGTGATTTAAAGGAGACGCTAGTCTGCAAAGAAATAGTTGAAATTGAAGAATATGGAAAATCGTCTGGAACAAGAGAAAAAGCGAAACATGCGTTTAAACGAGCAACAAGAGAGAAGAGAGGGAATTTAGAAAAGTGCCACCTATGGAAATGGAAAAACCGACGCACTCTGTACATTAGGGACCGATAGTCACAAAGTGACAGTCGACAAGGGAAATGCCTACGTATAGGTACGAGCATTTCCTACCTGGGAAACGGAGAGAGTGTAACGGAACAGTACAGCACTACAGCGAGGATGAAGAAAATTATAGTCAGAAAATGGAAAAAGTTGGTATGAAAGCTTTTGAAAGTGAAAATATTCCAGGGAAGTAGCCAGACATATTCAGGGAGAACGGAAATTGCAACGGTTAATGCATCAAGGAATCGAAGGAAGGTGATAAATGTAGAAAATAGTAAATCATTGGAAGATATTTGAGAGATAGTTACGAATCACCCAAGGAGATGCTCTATCCACCGGAAGTTGGAATCTGCCAAAACCCTAGGAATAACAGTCGCCAAAGATAAGATTTTTAATGTGGGAACACATCGATATATGGGGTTGGAGTTCCAAAATTCTACGATAATGTTTCCCCAAGATCAATGGGAAATTTAGCGTATAAGTTCAACTGATTCTCGTATTACAGGGGGATTGAAATGAAAATCACTATCCAAAAGCTCGAAATATCCTTTTAACAATCCCCAAAGACTTGGATATAATTTATCCCAAAATTTTCAGGAGACGCAACAAACTATTGATCAATACACTAAAAAATATATATTTTTTTTGTCCGAAATTTAGGGGCCCTTTCCCTTTTCATCGTCCCCCTTTTTTGCCTGGGTAGTTTCGCTAAAATAAAAAATCAAAATTCCCCAACATCCGATAACATTGTGATTTTCAACTCGATCAACTCGCCCCCCTTTAGCATCTTATTTTTTTTCCCTTTAAAGTTGACGTTTTATTCCATCACATTTAATTGTCACTATACCATGCAATACTATTAGAGTAAAAAATTTGAGACTTCCCCAAATTACGTCATTTTAGAAAAAACCGCAATTTTGAGTAGGGGAAAGTGTGAAATGTAGTTAAGAATGTATGCGTACTTCTAGCTTAAAAGCTTTTACATGTATCAAGTACAAAAAGGTACATAAAAAAAATTTCTCACCTACGTTAAAAAAATGGTATAGTTCATTCATAATCAATTGCAGAAGCATAAAAAAAAAAATTTTTTTCCGTCTTGAGGCGGAGATAACTAATTTTTTTTAGATATTTAATATTTAAAAAAAAAGTTAAAAAAAAAAAATATGCTATAAACGAGGGGAAAATGATTAATAGACAACCCCGGTCATCAT
>JAFIRS010009224.1:0-11168 GCA_018342105.1 Gonioctena quinquepunctata | reverse complement strand
GTTACCACCTCTTTCGCTGATGTTCAACGTCCCCTGGAACCCTTTCCAGAGCCTCCAGTCCATTGTCATTAGCCCGTGTCTGTACTATTTGAGCCCCAGGAATTTGAACCCCAAAGAGTTTCTTTATAGTGTCGTGGTGTACTGACCTTGTTCATTTTCAAGGAGTGTATTGCTTGGCATTTGTCTTTAGAGAGGATCATTTGGAGTCTTCACACTCTAGACTACTTTCTATCTCCTCACAAAACCTCCTCCAAGAGTTTCTTCTGGCTTCATTTGGTGCCTTCTTGTAGCTGGTCAAGGCGTTCTTGTAATCGTCTCACCTTCCAGTTTTTTTTGGCCCTGTTGAGTTTTTTCCTCGTTCGTCTCCTTGATCTTGGTAGTTCGGTATTCCACCAGGGCACGTTCCTGGTGAAGTTCCTTGTGATTAGGAAACAATTATTTTTGAACGCAGAGATGACTGTGTCATTGAATGCTCCACTGCCAGCTCTAGATCCCTGTTTGTACTTATCGGTCCTTGTAATCCTGGAAGGTTACGAGCTCGGTCTGCCTTGTATGCTTTCCATTCTGGTTTCCTTGGATTCCGCTGAGTTTTTGTAGTGATGTTGCTCTTCATTTTAACAAAATTACTCACATAAGTGGAGGTCATTGTTACCTCCCTCCTGTTTTTGGAAACGAAGGTTGGTTTATTGCCTGAGTTCAGTATGTCCAGTTCGTTTGCTATCACGAACCCTTTCGTCAGTGTCACTACTACTCCAGGCGGTATAGTGCGCGTTGGCATCGCAACCGATTTTCACATGTAGTCCTTTTTGCCTGCAGTGCCTCATCAGATCCCCCACAGCTCTCGTGGGTGGTGGTTCAGGATCATCCGAATGAAAATAGGCCACTGCTGTATGATCCCTAGAACATAGGTCCGTTAGTGGCAGTATATTAATATTTTGTTTAATGAGTATACAGGTCTGGGCGGTCCCACTGTATCTTATATATGAAAGCTCTTACCCTGTCAGGTCCATGGTTCCTGAATAAGAGCCACCTCATGGCCTCTGCAAGTACTGCTGTGGCAGCTTCACCGTGCTGGAGGTTTATCCGGGATGACTCTCATCCCCCCATGTCTTTGTTCGTCCAGGACCCTGAAAAGTACATTTCCGAACCCGCAGTAGGCTCGGAATTGCATCCTCCCCAACGTCCTGAACGAACGTCATCCACCGAGAAGGCCGGAGTTGTCCTCCTTCCTTTCGGTGTTTTGGCTCATCAGAGTCTATTCCCGAGTCCTCAGTGACGAAGACGAGAACCCTGTGTCTGACGGGAAGGTCCTCGAAATTGACCACCATCAATTTGGCATAGCTTCCCTGCTCCCTGATGGAAGCGTTCACCCCACAATTGCGTTTTGAACCAGGTGTGCTTGTTCTTGGTTCAATATGACATCCAGATGCGATCTGTCAATCAACACCAGCTGGATTCCTCTGGCCACTTCGATGTATGTGCCAGTCGACATTTGCGTGTTCCTGAGTCTTTTCAGCTTGGTGGATTTTGGAGGGGTCTGATCGGGATCTTTTCTTCATTTTTTCCCCACCCGCCCCTTGTTTTTTCTCACTTCGCAGGTTTTGGTTTACAAGCAGTTCATGTCCCGGCTGCCATTTTTCTCGCTTTTGAGGCCTCGAGAGTTCTGTTTTTGCGAAGTCCATGTTTTTTATTCCCTCGTTAATTATACGAGTAGCCTTGTTAGCTGACGATTGGTTGTCAGGCCCTGCTACTAGTTTTAGGATGTGGTCTGTGGTTCCTACATCCCTGGTGTCTCCGCTGGCAAGCTAAGTGAAATCCCCGCCACCCAGAACCGAATGGGCTCCTTCTTCTGTTACCCCCGGTGCCATTCATCCCTGGCCACGGCGTTCACATGTGGATTGGGGATGGTGAATACTTGGTACTAGAGAAAATTTGTCATATAGACTGATGTGGTAAACAAGGAAAATAGCCCGGTCGTACAAAAAAATTATTAATTCTTTGAAAAATATCATTGTTATTTTTCAGCGATTTTTATATGCTTAGGAAGCTCCATCAAACGACATGTAGATTGTCAATATTGATATGAAAATGAAGGACAGTTTCTGTGTCGTGACTGGTTAGTTTGAAAAAGAAAATTTAAACTGTAGTGAGTTTGCAGTCATATGAATCTTTCTTCAGGCCACAATGATTGCAAGAAAACACTTTATTATTTGTAAAGCTTCCGTAATATACCTCCGAACTGATGGAATGAAACATACCTACAGTGAAAGAGAAAATGAGCTGAATTATCGTAGATATGAATTATGAAAAATAACAAGGCTCTAGACAATAATCTGAAGTTACTTACTCTGCATTGGTACGGAAGACTCATTAAGCAAGGTTCGATTCCCACCTTGCTACTATACTGGTAGCAATTTGATAACTCAGTTAACAAGATTGGGAGGGATGAGCGGAGAGCTTCTATATAGAAGATCCACTGGGACCGCCCGGACCTGTATATTCATTGAAAAAAATATCAATTTATTGCTACTAACGAACCTATGTTCTAGGGATCTGAGAGCAGTGGAACTAAGGATCAGGGAAGACAATGGGTCGAGGGAGGTAATCCTTGCACCGGCCTATTTTCCTTCGGATGATCCTGAACCACCACCCACGAGAGCTGTGGGGGATCTGATAAGGCACTGCAGGCAAAAATGACTACAGATGGTAATCGGCTGCGATGCCAACGCGCACCACAACGCCTGGGGTAATAGCGACACCAATGAAAGGGGGGAGTCGCTATTACAGTTAGTGATAGTAAACGAACTGGACATACTGAACTCAGGCAATAAATCAACCTTCGTTACCAAAAACAGTAGGGAAGTACTTGATGTAACAATAGCCTCCACTTATGTGAGTAATCCACTTACCTTTCAGAGAACGGTGAGTGAATTAATATATTTTGAGGGAAATATACAGTTTCTGAATATTTTTTCCATAGATAATGACAAAATAGAATATGTTTACTATAAATAATACACTATAGAGTAATTATATTCACTTTCTATATGGGGCCAGTGGCTCAGTGGTTTGAGGGTTAGTCTTGTACTCACTGTTTCCACCCGACGCGGGTCCGACTCCCACAGCCAGTGAAACATTTTTCAATGCCCCGAGGGTGGTTTCGGATCCCACTATAAAAAGTAAGGACCCTGTGATCTTAACTCTTACAAGTTTTCATTATCTTCTGAAGGTTGGTGAAACTACTAAGGAGCGGTTAAAAACCCTTTTTTCCATTTATTATCAACATCAAAGTGGAACATACAACAACAAAACTTTAAAATCGATTTACAGTTGGTGTTGTGCTAATTATTTGAAGATCGATGTTTTGAGAAGACCAAGTACATGGTAATAAGTAGAGAAAAAAAATTCAGAAACTTCTGTAACCAACATTTTGAGATAATGTTAGGTCCTGATAAGGTGGAACGGGTCAACCAATTTAAATATCTTGGGGTTCATGGGGATAGGGGGTTACATTTTAAAGAACATACCAACTTCATTATAAAGAATGTAGCATTTAAAAAACAGTATTTATCTCGTTGTGCCCCTTATTTGCAAGGTGTACAAAAATGTTACTGTACAATTCATTAGTGCTTCCTCATTTTACATATTGTTCTACAATTCTGTATCTACTGAAACAAAATGATTTAGCTCGTTTACAGAAACTCCAAAATAGGGCCATGCGCATAATTCTAAATTGCAAAAGACTAACACCAATAAGAGATATGTTAAAGCAACTAGAATGGTTACCAATTAATTTATTTCTCCTCTACCAAACATTAATCCTCATTTTCAAAATAAGAAATAAAATTTCCTCAACATATTTACAAGAAAAAGTTATATACAATGACCAAATCCACGGATACAATACAAGATTTAGAACTGACTTCCATATTCAACAAGTCACATTAACACATACCCAAAATTCTGTTTTTTTCAAGGGGCTTGATAGCTATAATAATCTGCCAGAAGAGAACAAACGTTCAACATCTTTAACATCCTTCAAGACAAAGTTAAGATCATATTTTCTTAATCAATAAAAACCTAGTAGCCACTTCTTCATTTTGTTTGTTTCGATTTAATATTTAGTTACGACAGGTATACAAATGTTTTAGTATGTTTAAAGTATTTTGTGTATTTATTAAATATTTTTTTGAATTTGTATGAGCGTATAGATGTATGGTGTGCAAATAGGTGTAGTAGTTGTGTATATGTAGGTATGTGTATATGTGTTGTATATACATTTTTATTTTTTAAACTTAGTCTATTTTAATCTGAAAGCATGCTATATATCGTTCTCATTGTATTCATTGCAATGACTTGACAATGTAAATTAGTAAATGGACTAAATAAAGGATTTATATATACATGCAATTATTCATTGAAACGAGGAAAGTGGCTCTGGCATTGTCAACAAAAATGTACAGGATGCATTACCAGGGTGAGAAACATTTTTCTACAAGTTTTATTCTGCAGCTAGTTCTCAACATAACTTTTTGCTACAGCTGAAGATTTCCATCCGCCGTGTATTTTCAATCCCAAAACGTGTATTCCTGTGGTGGTTAGTCGTGTAGTAGAAGTGCGTCTGAATGAAAGTCTAGTATAATTGCATGGATTTTGTTATTTTGAATATTCTGCGATTTTCGAAGACCATTTACCAATTATTCCTTTTCCTACTACCTGAACACTGCATTCTCCATTCCGATAATTCAAAAACAATTTCGTAGATTTGGTTTGGTGTTCCCGAAGCTTCATATATTTGTGAACAATTTCCAAGTGAGGAAGTTTTGCATCTTCCTTGTCTGTGACAGTAAAATACAGTGAAACATGAGTTTGTGTGTTTGGAATTATTACAATAATAAAAGTTTCCTGATTTTCAATATCCTGAACATTTATATTGTATCATTCTTCCCGTCCACATGCTCCTGCAATTTCCAGTATCATCGCAACCTGAAAATACATAGGTATAAAGTTGATGTTTTCATTTTGAAAGTATTTGTCAATTTACCTTATGAACCAAATAAGTTTCATCTGGCGCCTCTGTTGAAAACTTGAACATTTCTTCTTTAATAAAAACGGTTGCTATTTTCGGTCTGTGTCCAACAGTTTTTCTTTTGATATATGTGATCAATGTGAAGAATTTTGAAATATCAATAGAATCGTACACAAAAATTGTAGACTTCAGCATAGAGTTGTCCGCCCATAAACTACCAGGCGCTTTCAGTTTTTCATTCCTTTGAACAAAATATGCCAATAAAACTGGTTTCAGACAACATTATCATCAACCAGTAAACCAACCTTACTGTTCTTGATACTTGATTTACTATTGTTTGCCCTGTGTGCTTCTTTCATAAGAGGTTCTTCCGTTCATGTTAATTAATGCCAATTGAAAATCGTTTATCTTTCTTTGGTACACACTACTCATCAGTCTTTTTTTCTCAAATTTAATATTATAGAATAGCTCATCTGTGGAAAAAGTACGATCTATATATTTTTGGTTAGGAACTTCATACATAATTATTAGTTATCCTTTTTCGAAATAAATAATATTGAGCTTGAAACCCAAGTAATACTGTCTACGTGTTTTTGTTTAATAGATGAGTGTATTTACAGAAGTCTTGTAGATCTGAATTTTTTACTTTTTGATATATTTGGAGGATCACAGTGCTGAATCGTACCGAAAAAAAGTTTGGTAATTCTTTTTGTTTCGATCTTGGTTAGATTGCATAGAAATATTAGGTAGGTTTAGGGAGATTTGACACCTACGTTTTATCACAGAGTTAAGGTTCCCGCAGAAATAAAATGCTGTTTGTATTTTCCAATAAAAAAATATGTCAACTTAATTGATAATAATTTCAGAATCAATAAATAAATTGTGAAGTCTACCTTCGATTGGCCAAGCAATTTTTTTTCGAATTTCACTTGTTTCTAATCTTAATATGTAAATGACTCGGCTTTACTTTTTGAATGAACTCTCATTTGATACTTCACAGACAGAATAGGAACATATGTACTCTCAATTCCATCTGAATTCCCTGTCATGATATTAAAAAAAAGGACACAGAAATCGACCTGTTATTTTGAGTTCCAAGATATGACTATTTTTCCGGCTTCATCGATTCGGCTAAGAGAAAACCTCCGACAATCGATTTTTCATTACTTTCCGAGACTCGGTAATTCTTGAAAGAGACGCTACTGAATCAATACAAATCGATATCAATGCCCCGTTAAATCTCTGAAGTATATCGGTTTGATAAAATGAAGAGTAGGTCCTTGTGTGAAGAATTCGTAGTAACATTTCTTTTGCATATAGTCACGTTTTGTTTCGGTCCCAGTAATGTTGGGAAGAAACAGATAAAGGTTAAGCTTCAATGCATTTTCTTATGAATATGGTGTTGTGTCCGCGAAGAACCAAATATTCATCAACTGTTACGGCATAATTTGTGGTAACCGCAATAGAAAACATGTCCATCAATTTCATTAGTAGAGTGTAGTGTTTTTCGGAAGATTATGATTTGGGTTTAAAAACCACGGGGGATAATTAGATTACGCACATGACAATAAAAATAATAATTGGATTGAAGCAAAAATGTGCTCGAGTTTAGGTTAGTTAGCCCCAAAGTTGATATGTCGTATTTATGGGTTAATTAGGTCACAAATTATGGTTTTATTTGCTGAAATGAAATTCAACTTAAACACTTGGAAAAATATTATGCTACTATACAATTAAATAATAACTAAGATAAACAAACCATTTAGTTTTACTTTGTTGCATTGACGAATTTATTTTGAGTTTTCTGTTAAAAGGTTCGAATTTTGCCTAAAAAATATAGATGATATAAGTGAACTTACAGTAAACACTTTTGTTTTGGCAATTTTTAATCTCCATACTAAAAAACTGTACGACTAACAAAAAAATATATAACCTTGGCCTACCAATAACACTGGTCAACAGTGACTTTGTTTCCCTTGATATGAGTGGTTCTAGGATGATTTTATGCTGGCATTTATGGAACAACAAATGATTTTGCAATATTGGATCTAGTTTTTTTAATTATCGCTATTTTTATATAACATTGTTTTAAATTGCTTTTATCCGCTTTCTTAGTTGTTTTACCAACCCTCAGATGTTAATGAAAACTTGTACGAGTTGAGATCACGGGGGCCTTACCTTTTAACGTGGGATCCGAAACCACTCTTGGGGCTTTGAAAAATTTTTCATCGCATGGAAACAGTGGCCACAAGACTAACCAATGCGCCACTAGCCACGTAGTACTCATGACGAGTTTATTAAAAAAAAAAAAATTGTCATATCTATTTTATTGACATTGAAAGTGAAAAAGGTTAAAAATTATATTTTGTTTCATAGTCATGACTTTTTCGCATCTTTCATGTATGTTCTAATTTGACGGCCGTCAAAAATAGCTTAGGAAATATTTATGAATATACCTAAAGCACAATTTACATTCCCAGTAATATTTCTTTGCCCGACAGAGAAAAATAAAGCAAGGATATTATTGAGATTAAACATTTTGAAATCAACACAAACCGACCATTGAGGAACCAATCTAATTTTCTTGCTTGAGTTTGGGTGGATGGGCAATTGGAATATGCGGTTACTATTGTGCAATGAAAGACATTTTGGACATATTTTAGAGTTGAATGGATAGCCGTAAGTCAGTAGGTTTTTATTCTGACTATTTCCCTCATTATTTTTGAGACAATCAAATTGCCGAAATTTCAAACAGAGAACCAATCAGATCAGTTTTATAGTGATAAAACGTCTTTTCGCTGTTTTATACTGATGAAACCACTAGTAGATTCGATATTGTTTTTCGATAAAACCACTAGTAGATTCGATATTATTTTTCGATAACTCCTCACTATGCCCTGTCACCTGTCAACGCATTCAATTCATTTATTATATATAATTCAATTCCTGTAAGGAAACAGGG
Organism: Gonioctena quinquepunctata; assembly: GCA_018342105.1. Taxonomy (NCBI): domain Eukaryota; kingdom Metazoa; phylum Arthropoda; class Insecta; order Coleoptera; family Chrysomelidae; genus Gonioctena; species Gonioctena quinquepunctata. Next base: position 3,177 of record JAFIRS010009224.1, on the reverse strand, counting down.
AATGCAAAATGGATTAAAGAAGGGATTTCAAGCTCACTACATACAGTGATTTAATATTGGAATTCAAAAATATACATTTTTCAAACTGTTGAATGAGCCAAGTGAAGCTGTGAATCATATAACTCCCATATTCTCATGCAATTAATGGGTGTTGTGGAGTAGTGGGTAGGTAACCAGACTATCACGCGGAGCTAGAAATATTTCATGAAGAATTGTAAAACCACTAACAACTTCATAAAAATCTAAAAATAGCACAAATCACACAAAACTCAATTAGTATATGCACAAAGTCAACAGGCATTCAAAATTATACTTATACTAAGCCGAGGTGGCCTAGTTAGCTGAGGAGAAGGCCACAAATGAAGCAACCGGGGTTCGAATCCGACCACCGTAATTTTTTTTTTCAATTTTCGAAAATGAATTTCAATAAACATTACAGCGCAGATTCTGCAAACGATGCAAGGTAAATCTTTAAAACTGGTTATTTACTTGATTTCTCCAGTAAATATATAATATGTCTTTCTATGATAGCCTTCTACTAACTTCAATTCTCGCGTGAAAAAACACAGACGCTCGTGTAAGCTTAGCAGGAAACGAGCCAACCCTATCCCATTTTCCTCGATATTATATCCTGATTGAATACACTAGAAAAATGTATGTATATTGAGTTTCTGAGAGAGTTCAAGAGCAGTGAATAATCATTATGAATGAATCTGTAAAGCGATTCCTCCGTTTTTGGAACGAGAAGAATTGTTATAACTTTCCATATTGAAAATTCGAATATAACATGAATTCTGGTAATTTTATTCAGTTTCAAATGTGATTCGGGAAATATCCTCATCGAATATCATTCGTGTTGAAGGTTATGACGCAACATTTTTAAAAAATTTCTTCAAGCATTTTGCCTCTAGGAAATTTAACTCGTGCAATTTGCGGCCTTATTATCAAAGATTAAACCACTCAAGCTTCGCTTCCGTGGTTCAATCAGATAATGAGACCGCAAATCGCACTCAGTAAAATTTCCAGGCAAATGCTTTCTCGAAAATTCAAAAAAAAAATTAAGCGATAAACCCATGTCTATAGAAAATTTTCGATATCATTACAATAGACAAGCTCTTCTTTTCCGCTGAAATATGGTAAAATCTCCCTTGTTTTATATGCTGTAGTCGTTACTTCTGGTTGCAATAAAATATTTTCAATAGTTGTGATGCCTGTTTTTTCAGATCTTGTAACAAATCGCCTAGTTAATTTTGAGAAAACAACTATGGTGCTGAATTTTCTCTTGCATAATTCATTTCTTATAGACTGTTGTATACGCTGGCAAATCCTTGCGGTTGGGATCGAGAAAGTTCTTCCATGTATGATACAGGGCGTATAGACTATATATCTGGATATTTTTATATTTTAAGCCGATAAAAGCTTTTGAGGATTACTATGCAAAAGCAGCAATCATCGGAATTATTTCTAGGCTCCCTCCAGATTACAGAAAGTCTAATCCTGAACATTCTCAATTTCTCCACGAGTACGAACATTCACAAATTTTGTGATATTTCGTCTTAGTTGCATCCACACCACATATGTAGCGAAATATATCAGGATGTTGTTGGCATTTCCCTAGCGAAGAATTCAAATTTCTATGGAATTTTTTTATTATGAGAATCAATAAAATATAAACAAAGTTTTGATCATAACTTGACAAAATGTTCGTTCAGTGTTCTTCAATCTTGCCGAAAAACTAAATCAAATACCTTCATTGTAATAAGATATGTCACGTGAGTTGCCTCATGATGTACGGATGCGTGAAACGAATGCGCATGGAGCGGGTTTCAACGTATAATAAATATTGTTGGGATACTCCATGGCATAGGAACTGGAGCCAATTTGGACTGCCAGACATATTCCATTACATGAAAAGTGGAGCCAATTTGGTACTCTCATGACTTTATTCTCAAATTGTGTAATCTTAATCATAAAAACCTGCAGAGATAGCAAGGCCAACATTTTTTTCATTTATTGAGCTGTGTAATATAAGATGATGATGAGTTTACGTGAGATAGCTTTTAGAAGGTTCGAATAGAGTAGATGCAAACACTATTGGGACTATCACAATTAGTAGATAAACCTCACGAAACACATAATAAAACTACAGTAGAAAGCTTATTCCGACTTTCATCTTGATATATATATATATATATATATATACCGAGGGTAACAGTATCATGGTACAACCCCTTTTTTCTTTTATTATTGAGGATAAATGATTTTAATTTCATTTTTAGTTTTTCATCTATGTGACATGATTGTTCCAATTTACCCAAATTGACCCATGTCGGCCCGGTCCGCCATCTTGAATTGAAGGTACAATTTTTTTTTCGAAATAATTTCTCAACGGTCAATCCTACGATACGAAAACAATTTCTGATACAAATTTGAAGATATATTTTCCTCATTTTATGAAATCATTTGTAGCTAGTGTCACGAAGTTACTTATTTTCCGTTCCACAGAATAGCCAGAAGCACCGTTATTAATAACCCGGAAATTGTCATCCTTGCTGGTCTAGAATACGTGGAACAAATCTGATCAAACCCCCGCATTCGTTCCTTTATGAAACAACGCATCACGCATCTGTTGTCGCCGCGCCGGAATTCAATGAAAGTTCAAGAACGATGCGTGTCAGCCCTCCCCGCTTGGCCTCGCGACAAAATCAAAGCAATATACGATGAACTGCCGAGAGTACGAATCAAATTTCAGTTGCAGTGCGTCCAATCAAGAACGTAGTTGAAAGTTCCAGCAGAGGAAGCATTCAATTACGGCAAGTCGAATCGCTGAAAAATCGTGAAGTCCAAACGAGAACATTCCGCGCAGGAGCAATCAGTGGAAGGGAAAACCAAGCTGAAATCCACTCCGAAGCAAAATAGAACGGCATTCGAGCAACAAGTAAACAACCGGTAACGACGCGAATAATTGTGAGAGTAGGAGATTTAAGCCGGTTCTGGGTCTCCCCCCACCACTATGACGTCACGTGTGACCTTGAATAGTTGCAGGTGTGCAGTGTGTGTGTGTTTGACCTTGAGATTTGACTTTGAGATTTGTCATTGAGTTTTGATATTGGGTTTGGTCGACTTTGAGATTCGACTTGACCTTGAATATGACCTTGAGATTCAAATTAAATTTTG
>JAFIRS010009223.1:0-11181 GCA_018342105.1 Gonioctena quinquepunctata | reverse complement strand
TTTTGAACTGAGTTCCCTTACCCTACATCGAAAAACCGGACCTTAAATTGCAAACGGAGAAGTGCATACCTGCTAGTAGTTCCAAAACCGCGACTTTCCATAGCTGAAATACACACTTTCTTTGTGATTTATTGAGAGATTTCTATGTTTGTGAGATGCCAAACCTAGAGAAAAATCCATGTTTAAAGATATACCAAGTTTAAGCCCTGCCTACCTGGGGGTGGTCAATAACGTTCAACATCCAACTTTCACAACTGTTATCATTAATTTACTTCTGATTCTACAAGTTACGTCATCAGGTGGTGATAAGATTTGTTTTTAATATTTCGAAATATAACACAGTTTTTGTTTTATTATCTGTACCAGTTCAAGAAACAAAAATCTAGTTATTTGAGTTTTCTGCTATTTTAAGTTTTTTCTTTCTTTGACTTCTTTATATGAATCCCCACCGTTATTGGGAATAAATACCGGGATCAAATGTTCTTTATTAGTACACCAGAAAAATTGCACCCAAAATTCTATGGATGTTGATGAATGGAAAGACCAAACACCTCAGGAATAGAAAATGTTTGCCATTGCCGACACGCCTCAATCAATACTGACCGCAGGTTTTTCCCATTGAACCATGAACTCATGCATCATTGATTTCGAGTTTTCTTTTGGGGAGAATGAATGAAAAAATTATAAACGTACATATTATTATTATTCAATATATCCCAACAATATCTCCATATACCTACCGATAGTTTTCTATATTTAATTGTTATCACTTATTCTTCATCACCATTGATCTAGATCAATAGAGGAGAATAAGTAAGTGTTTCTCACAAGATCTTTGTTTTATAATCCAATCGTTTTGAAAAAATTTTCGTCAATTTCCGAATCTGAATTCTAACGAGAAGTATTAAATAAAGCAATAAATTCAATCAAATAAGGTTGCCGCCATGTTTTCTTCTAAAATGATAGCCAAATAATTGTATCCACCCCAATCATTTGAATATAAGTTAAAGCCCAACTATATGGTTTTTGATAAGCAGATTTCAATAAATTCGAACTATTGAAAATCCACAGAATATATCGATTTTTGCCATATCAATATTTTTTTAATTGAAATATCAACCAATGAATAAATATAAGCGAATTTGAAATACATTCCTGTGAACAATCATGAAAACAGAATTGAAAAAACACTCAATAAGACCTAACTGAATGTTATCAAAAATGCAAACAAAACAATTTCTGAAGCTCAACCCACAAATCATAGTCGTTAAAACTGACTTGAAGACCCAACCACATACAAATAATTGAAAACCGAACCCACCAATGAAATCCAGAAACAAAATAACAGATTTATAAAAAAATGGAAACATTTATCTCAGAAACTACGCAATATGCAAAAAGTGGTAAATACCACTTTTTGGCAAATGAGGGTTTTGAGCTAAATAAGTAGTATGTGCCATGGTTTACTTGCACAATAAAAATCATATCGATGGCGCTTTGCCAAACGGAGATATTAAGGAAATAAAATATCAAAAAGTAGTAAGTACTAACAGCCGTTTAGTTTAAGTAAGCTAGCGAGACGTTGAGAGCGGTGTTCGTTGTATTTCGTTCGTCAAAATGAGTCTGTTTCCAAACGGATATTCCTGAAGATATACGTGGCAAAAAAATAAAGAGAACTGGCAATGTGCGAGAAGACACAAAACGTAATAAAAATTCTGGGGGTCCATACTAGACTTTGAAGCAAAAGCGACCAATACCTTGAAGAGTTACTATTATATAGGACTTTTATTTAGACGTTTGGTTTCTTTTTGGAAATATCAGCAAATGGATTTTATTTATTATAGCAAAATATTATTTTAGGTAAAGTGCAGCTGACAATACGCTTGTTGAGTAAACAGAGTTGCTGCGAGGAAAAAAATGTTTGAGCAGTTTTGGAAACTGGATATTTAGCATTCACTGCCCCATGTGCAACTTTGATGGCACATACTACGTTTTGAAAAGTAATGCCGAATAACAAAATTATTGCCCCATTGTTTCCATTAAAATGTGCATTATCTAAAATAATACCAAAGTTAGCCTCGAATATTTTGTATTTGACTGAACTAATACATATAAATGTGTCTTCTATAAAATGTCTAAATTTGCACATACCTACCACCTTTTGCATAAGGCACCCTTCAATTCACGGTCTACTAGAATCGTGAAAAGAAGGCATTCCACTGAGACCTATAGTATCTAGTATTCAATTCCCCTTCTACAATTTGTCAAAATTTTATCATACAATATAAGGGTTGGCTTTTATATTTCAGAAATAGGCGATGCTGGTGCTACCATCTGACAACTGACTTCTCCATCGTAAAGTGAAACCTTTTTTCGGTATAATTACTCAGAAAGTTTTGACGTACAGGTCGTGTTTGTGTTGTTTGCAGTGACTTAAAAAATTCATCTTAGCAAAAAATGGAATCAACTCGTGAACATTTCCATGAGATTGTTTTTCACAACTTTCGACATGGATTATCTCAACAACAGAGCATCGATGAACTTAATTCGACTTTTGGCGATGAAGTGCCATCAATAACCACTGTATATCGTGGTCGTAGTTCGCTCACTGACAAATTTTGTGAAGGTCGTCCAAAATTGGTTGTTGTTCCAGAAAACATATAAACTGATATTGCAAGATCGTCGTATGATTTATCGAGAGATTGAGGCATCCTTGGACATTAGGAGGTAACATATTTTCAATCTCGCATGAACATTTGGCCGACAAAAAATTTCGTTCGCATTGGATCCCACATAATGTAGTTTTTTATCTCCAGTAGCCACTTCAGGACCGCATGATTGGTCCTAATGAAAAAAACTCCCTTCGGGTTTAAATACCCACCCTGTTTTAGTATTCGATGACCTTCTCTCGACCATCTTGCACCTATGATATTACAGCTCCAAGCCCGGTATTACCCGCATCTGTCAGTATGAGGCTTTTTGTTGTGGATATGCCAAGATCGGACCCACACAAAGCGCTGCCTTCAACTTGCTGAAAGCTCTATCACTTTCGATGGACCAATGGAAGTTGACCTGACCTCCTGTCAACTGATGTAGTGGAGCCACCATATCTGCAAATCCTTTCACAAATTGGCGGTAAATAGTACACAGGTTCAGAAATATTTTCACCTAGTGTTTATCTTGTGGTCTCGGCCAGTCTTAAATAGACTGTATTTCAAAATCGTTTGTTTGAATTTCTTCTGTCGAAACTGTGCGGTCCAAAAAATCAACTTGCTAGGGAGAATTTCTGCAGATTCAGTCTGAGGTTGGCACTTCGTAAACGTCCAAAAGCCTCATGCTAGTTGACCGGATGTGCCTCGAAACTTCTTCTCTTAACCATGACATCATTCAGATAAACTGGGAAAGTTTTCTGACTAGACTCCGTGCAATATCAGCATCATCAATCTCTCGAAGATCGCCGGGGCATTACGGTGACCAGAAGGCATAACGGTAAACTGATACGGTCCATTACCAGTAGTGAAAGCAGTATTTTCCTTATCGTCTTCGTGTATGCCCACTTACCAGGGTCCCCTCTTCAAGAATCATCAATTCGGGTTAATGGGTAGCTGTCCATCTTCGTGATGTCATTGAGTTTACTATAGTCCACACAGAATCTTGTAGATCCACCCTTCTTGGAAATCAGTAGCACCGGGGCATACCATGAACTCGCTGATTCCTCGATGAAGCCTTCTCTAGTCATTTTCTCGACAAGCATTTCACCTCTTGTTGTTTATCATATGGCAATCTTTTTGGTTGTTGTCGAATGGAATGGGCTTGACCGATGTCTATCCGGTGCTTGGTCGGGTTGGTTCGTCCTGCGGACCCGAATACGTGACTTTCCCTAGGAATGAATTTCGTGACTATTTCGTATTCATTCGGTGACAAATGATGTATCTATGGTTATCAGTATGTGCCTCTTCTATCCGGGTATTCACTCGTTTCACAGTCTGCTACCCAACTGGCTTGCATATTCCTATGATATCTCTTTTCCGAACTGTTATTCCGTCAGAAAATACATTAGCAATTCTGGCAGGGATGTCTTGTCCTTTCCTGTCAGTTATTCTGACAGTTGTAGCTAGCCGCAGTTTCACAGAACGCTTCCTTTCGACAGGTGTGGTTAAAATAAATCCCTTTCCATGAAATGTCATGGTTTTTAACTCACCATCGGTTGGTTGGTTAAAACCGACGAGCCAGAGACAGGGTCGGTACTTAGATTCCCTTGACACTGCGACCAGCTGGGGTCTATTGTATCACTATGTCGTCAGTGGTTCCTCATTCAAACAGGTTTGTGCCTTCAATTAGGTTTAGTAGCCTGTTAATAAGGTTCTTCGGATTCATGCCTGTTTCCGGGCTGATATCTCCAAAGGTTCTGTGTCGCCTCCTACTTAGGGCGTACAGTCGAAGATAATATGAGAGACTGTTTCTTCCTCTTCATCACATAATCTACACTCCACGGTTTCCCTGCAAACTCCCATGGTGTTTAGGTGTTTTCTTATGCCGCAGTGTCCAGTCAACAGACCTACTATTATACGTGCCTTCGTTCTCTTCAGGTTCAGAAGGTCAGCACCAGTTTGGGTGCCCTACCATGACTTTGCTGTGACAGTTTGATGCCAATATTGTGTCTTCTTTTTATCCACTCATCTATCAGGGTCCTGCATCGGTTTTCGATAATCCCATGCACAGGTCCTGGCCCTGTGAATAGCGTTTCAGATGCTTGTCTAGCTAGCTGGTCCGTTTTTACGTTGCCTTCAATGCCTCTATGACCTGGCACCCACATCAAGGTGACCTTGTTTTGTTTTGCCAGCTCGATGAGGTTCTGTAGGCAGTCCCAAACCAGTTCAGACTTCATCCGTATAGAATTGAGGGCTTTGATAGCACTTTGACTGTCAGATAGAATGTAGATGTGTTTTTTCCTATAACCACTTTCTAGATTCTTATGAATGCATATCATAATAGCATGTGTTTCAGCTTGGAATATCGTGGAGCATTTGCCAAGTGGTATTATGTAGTCCCTTCTATTATGTAGACCCCATGTATTCCTGCTCCCGTTCCTTCAACTGTCTTTGAACCGTCTGTATACCAGACTATGTCCGCAGTTGATTGTGATTCTATACTCGGAGCCCATCCAGATCAGTCAATTTGTGTTTCGAATGGTTTTTCGAATGAGTATAGGAGTTGCATGTAGTCTGAAATCATTTCGAGTTCGTCGATGTTGATAACATGAGTGATTCTGGTGTGTCCAGTTGTTCGGATTCTCCAGTTTTTTGTTTGTTTCAGTCTGTATGCACTCATCCTGGCATCTCCAATGACATGTGAGTCAAGGGGTTCGAGGTTTAGGATGATTTCCATTGCAGCTGTTGGAGTGCTATTCATTGCACCCGTGATGCAGAGACAGGCAAGCCTCTGGATTTTCCCAAGGTTGGTTTTTGCCTGTCTTTGATTTGTTTTTGGCCACCATAAGAGGGAGTCATAAGTTACTCTTGGTCTTTTTACCGCTGTCTAAAGCCAGTGCATGGCTTTCGGTTTGAGCCCTCAGGTTTTTCCAAAAGCTCTCCTGCACATCATGAAGGTTATCTTGCTTTTATTGGTTACATGTTGAAGATGCGGGTTCCAGGTTAGTTTCTTGTCAAGAATCAGCCCTAGATATTTCAACTGCTCTACTACTTGTAATGTTTTGCCGAATAGTCTGGGAGGTATGAGATCTCTCAATCTCTCATGTTTCTTCTCCGGGTGAAGGGAATTAGTGTTGTTTTGTTCGGATTTGCCCGTAGGCTCTCTCTGTACCATTCCTCTACTGTCCGCAGTGCATTTTGCATTAGCTCTGAGGTTGTTCGAGTATTTTTTCACCCACCATGGAAATGTATATATATATGTATATATATATATATATATTTATATATATATATATATATACATATATATATACTCTTCAGATCCATCCCAAGAATGTACTCATCTTCAATGTCTGCCACAAAAATTATTTCCATTATCCATGGTCTTCCGAGGGTTCAAGTGATGTCATCCTCTCATCGTATCGGTGAATCTTCTCCAGTGAACGTTCATAGGATGGAATGGGACGTAAGTGGTCTCACACTGTCTGGTCCTGAGATACCGCTGCGTACTAGGGGAACTGACGCATCAGTGTCTCTTTGGTTCACTTTCCATCTGTTATTTTTGTTCTGTAGACGTATATGACCCTGGATACTTCGTTATCACTAGCCTGCATGCATCCTGATATGGCTACTTTTTTTCCTACTACCTATACGATGACTCTCTAGATGATCCTGTCCTCGCAGGGAAGTGAGAACGTAGGGATGTCCTGGCAGGTGATGACGAGCGTGGTGGTACCCTCACCCCACAATCTCTCTTGAAATATCCGAAGCTTCTTCTTGATTGGTTTTTAGCGCTGCTATACCTGGGTTCCAATTCCTCTAGAATTCTACTGTACATTTTCTTCATGCTGTCACTTTGACTCCCTCCCTGAGGTAGCTCCTCGATCGATACCACTTTTACTTTCAGGTTCGAGGTGTTGGAGGCGGCTTCCTCTTCTAAGGGACGAACCAAAGCTTCACTGTTTTTCTTCTGTATTAATCTCAGAGTCCTTTGTATTTCAATGTCCCCCAATCTGTTAATGAACACCTGCAGCACCAACTATTCCATGAAATCCTCCGGGGCCTCTGGGTAGGCAAGCTGGATCAGCATCTGCACGTCTGCCCCAAATTTCTGTAGACTTTCTCCCAACTTTTGCACTCGTGTTTGCAAAAGCCCGGAACAGCTGTTGGTCTCCGAACCATAATTCTGGGGCAATAATCAGGTCTCCATACTTACGTTGCTGGTCTTCCGAGATAGTCTGCAACATCCCTAAAGCTGGACCCCTCAAAGCTACTATAAGTACTTTTCTCATCTCATTCATTGGCCTAGCAGCTTCAAACTGTCAACGACATAGGGACCAAGGCGATTGTCCATCAAAAGTCCGAGGTTTCACAGAATTGTGTGATGAGGCAATCCTGTCACAATGGTTTTGGATCTTCAATAAAGAAAATTCCTTCCCTAATTCGCCTCGCACAGTTCTTTCTTTGCTTCTTCTCGAATCGTCTTGACTTCTTTTTTTTCAGGTCTACGATTTGACCCTCTGCTTTCTGAAGAATCTGCTTGATGAATGCTTCCTGTTGTTCTTGTTCTTGATTTTGTTCTTCTAGAATATTTCGGAATTATCATTGCGACCGTTCCTCTTTCTTTCCTTTGCCTCTCTGTTCCTTCTCCTCTTGTTTTTCACTACGTCGACGTTCTTCCTCCTACTCTCGATGTTTCTCTTGTTTTTCTATCCGCCGTCGTTCTTGCTCGGCAAAACTGCTGTTTGATCATTTCCATTCACCATGAATTTTCCTCAAGTCAGCTACTAATGTCGTCATTGGACACCTTGAATGAATGACCTGAACTGTACTGTACCTCGCTCGTGTGCGATGCTTTATGTAGCGATAATTAATACCAGAAAATTATCGGTGGTGAGCTATTCGAAAACCATCGGCGTGCGATAATCGAATGCAGTGGCGTGCCGTAATCATTATTGTAACAATATTATGTATTCGAAAATTCAATATAGTTGAATCAGTAATTTTGTCAAACATTTCACTTTGAATAAATTTCCACAACAAAAAATTTCCAATTCACCGAATATATAAAACACTTAACATAATTTCCTTGGAAAATAATATTGGGACTAAAATGTTCATTTCATTCCGTTCAAATAATTCAAGAAGTTTGGAGTAGGTACAGCGTAGTAGCACGGCTAAAAGATAAAACTGTTTGTGAAGAGGGCATAATAAGCATGCCCTTACCTGTATCATCATTCTGGAAGGATAAGTTACCTAAATTCAAATCCCGCCATGTTCAAAAAAATTATGATCATAACAATTTTGCTTATCCCAGACTCAAAAAACCCGATGGCGCGGCCAGTCGGAAAGGTAGATTTCGGAATTTATTTATTGATTCCGAAATTGTCATCAGTCAAGCTAATGAAAATAACTTATTTGTATTTATATAGTTCAACTTTGAAATCGAGAAATGTTAAAATACAATGATGTACTGTTTGTCGGTGGAAGGAAAACTCAAATAGTATAGTATTGACACCAGCGAATGAACTTCAAATTCAAGGAGCATGCAGGGTAAACAAACATTATTAATAAGAATTAGGAATTGTAATTTACAACGATTTTTTTTTGAGAAAAACTTTTCGAATAAAAGTTGGGAAGCTCATGAAGCTCTATCAAAAGATATATAGGTTGGCAATATTGGTATGAAAATGAGAGATTTAGATATTTTTTTTTAATCTTTCAACAGTCGCCATTTTGAAACTACTTCACCGATTTGGCCCATGGGATGGAATTTATCTGAGACATTGATAGAAAATATTTTTCTGCCGAATTTCGTTACATTCGGTTGAAAAATATGGCCTGCACATTGACAAATTTCGTTATATCCCCTATATAGAAACTTTCGATTTTTTTCGTATTTTTGGGTTCTGGGAATCATGATCGGCGACGATACATCAAAATTTTGTTGTGATGACGAGACCAATAGGTAGTATTTCTATTGAAATCTAACTGAAACACAGGATCAGGTATCCAACTCGGCGTTATAAAATCAAACAGCTCATTTCAATATTTAAGTGTCTGTGTCGGATGATGAATTTCATCAGTTACTGAATCTGACGCTTTGTGCTATAGAAAAGAACAAACACGGACAATAAAGTTTCTAATATGTAATACCAACGATAAAAAAAGGGGACCACAAGTACAAATATGGCAAAAATGGGGAAGATGTCGAGTGGAACTGATTTATCGGTAAGCGAAAATTTATTCAGAGAAAAAACCGTCTAGAAAAATGTTCAATTATTACCATAAATAACCCATATATTTATCAACCACCAATATTGATAACCCTCCATAAAACCCTATGTAATCAAAGTGAAATCATAAAAATAAATGTGTCCTTTTCAAACAGGAGCCCAAAAACAATTGCGCATGCACAAATTTTGAATTCCGGCACATGACATTTTAACAGCAAGTGACTATAGACTTGGTAAATACGTGAATCAATTAATCTGTTCAATTTTATTGGAGATGGATACATTTTGTAGTAACAATTGGAATACGGTAAATTTTATACCATGTTCCACTTCTAGGTCTTCTTCACGTGTAACCCACAAAAGTGAATTTTTAGTTCAAAATTCAGGTAGGTGCATTTGCAGCGAAAGTGAACAATAATGGTAAAATGGAATTTGTATATATTTTATTACAAGAAGGAAAGGGTAAATACTAATAATCATATTATCCATATTTTTTTATGATTTTGATAACATGTGTCTGTGAAAAGGGTGGATATTGGCAGAGCCAGGAGGGCTTTGCGTCTGCAATACCCCAATGATTATCTTGAATACAAAGAAAAAGTTGATTGCTAGTAACTTTATACACCGATTGCCGTAGTGGATCTTTTGGTTAAACTGAAATCATTGTCAAAGACGAATATAATAAGAAAGTATCTAACCTTTGATAGGGACATTCTACACTACAACTACGAATTATGAGGATATAGAAAAAAGAACGGAAAACAAAACACAAGAAAGGAAAACGAACTTGGAACAAAGAAACTGAAAATATAGCAAAACCGATAACAAACCAAACGACGTCAATGTTAATTCTGAATTCTTGAACTGAGATAACGCTTTCTTCTTCTGAAATAATGCATTTGTTACAAAATTATTGAATATCTCTAATGTAGAAAATTATGTATTTGAATTATTCACTTACTTTTACCAAATATTCTTTATTCAAGTAATTAACAGTATACATGAAAAAACTACAATTTTCGGAAGACATAACTCAATATTTCTTGTTCCAAGACCATATATAAAGTATTTCTTGAATGAGGAAATATTTTTCTTCATTGGAGATAACGCCTTCTTCTTCTGAAGTAATGTATTTGATACAAAGTTATTCAATATCTCTAACGTAGAAAATTATTTAATTGAAATATTCATCTAGTTTTACCAAATATTCTTTATTCAAGTAAGTTAGCATAGAATTCAGGGAATAAAACTACAATTATTGATAGACATAGGTAACTCAATGTTCCAAGACACTATATAAAGTCATTCTCCGTAGAAGAAATGTGCCAAATATTTGTATCAGAAGAAGTAAATTTCTAATTCAATTTTCTTGGATCAACAATTATACATTCTTGATTATCATTGCATTTTTCTCTTGAAACTACTGTTGCCAAACGTAGATTACGTACCTATTTATGATTATTCAGCAAGTAGGTAACGATCGCTTCAACCAAATGTGTTTTTTTCGATTCTTTATACCTAGGTACCTATCTCTACCAACACCTACCATCTACAACAAAACTCATTCTCAATTCGAAATTATGAAAGTTTTAGCCTATTACTTATAATCATAGCAACCAAGATAATTTATAATATGAATTTTGACTATATTTTCATATTTGGTGCTGAAAAAAAAAGTGCAAAAGAGATACTATTGAATGGCTCAATACATTATTAATACATAATTATTATAGTATTTCAAGTTCGTGAGATAATAAAGCATAAGGTAATTTTGAACGACCTGTCATTTCAACTACGGAAGTCGGCAACATTGTATCCCAAGTCGCCCACGCATTTCTGCATGATGGACGTAGCACCTGTTAATCAAATCACAATTTCGAGTTCCGCACCAGTCGCATCCCTGTTCGCCAAGCAGTTAACAGTTATTAGTAAATAGATAGTTTAGTTCAGGCAAACGGTTCAAAGTACGTATTGACGATATGGAAGAAAAACTCAGGATAGGGAGAATTTCTGAAGAGATTATCAATAATATCAAAGGACATAATATCACGATAAGGTTATTTCCATTACAGAATTTCCTAATCGATTATTTCTTTCCAGAACTGTGGACATGGTAAAATGGCCAGAAATTGGCATAGGCCATGGGTCTAAAATAGGGTTAGGAGTAGGATACGAACATTTCAATGTAATGAACGTGGGGAAACCTATTTTAATATTATGATGAGTTTCTACAAGTCTTATCATAATTCTGTTCCTAGTGTTTCATTCATGTTTCAACCTCATTTCATGACGAC
>JAFIRS010009222.1:0-11182 GCA_018342105.1 Gonioctena quinquepunctata | reverse complement strand
ATGTTTCAATGTAATTCTCCTAATCATGAGAAGCCCGAACCTACTTCAATTATTTTTGTGACAAATATCAAATCCACTTGTCAACGACAATCGTCTATTAATAATACTTTTGCTAACCCACCAATCTAATTCCCACAACGAGGAGTGTTGAGATCAAATCATAAAATTGTCAAATCGAAATACAATATACCGAATCCATACGCTAATCTGAATGAATATTTATAATTCACCCTCATCCATCAACATGCATTTGATTTCAATGTGGTTATCGATAAATAGTAATCCGATGATACATCAGGTACCTGGTCGGCGGTTCGACCCTTCACGCGGCGCGGTTGATCCGAACACCCGGGCTTGACGCGAACACGCGGGGAAATTTTGGACAAAAATTAACAGCTTGGACCTTAAAATTTATGGAGATTAACAGGGGAAAAAACTTGATTTCGGGCCAGAAGCCCGCTGCATAACACTGATATATTGAACAACCCGGTTGTCTTGTCGTCCGATTACTATCTGTCGTCGCAGTCATTTAAATATAAATGACCAATCCAGGTACTGAAATGTGGTATAGATCCAAGATTAGGGTCCATGTTTATGCTCAAAATGTAAAATTAAAAGTTCCGAAACCAACACTACAAAAACGTTAGAAAAAGACTTTTGAATTTGCCATTGCACCAACGTAATTTAAATAATAGTTTAAAAAATTAAAAACGGCTTTTAAGAAACCAGACAAAAAAATAAAAATAAAAGAAAATGTATTTTATTTAAAAAAAAGGGGGTGTGTAATGTATTATTTAATTTTGATACCCCGCACCCCACGCTTTTGTTAAATAAAATGATTTTTTTCTTATTTTCTTTTTTTTCCATAAAAGGTGTTTTTAGTTTTTTAAACCTTATTTATTTCCTACTTTTTTAGTGTGGTTTTATTTATGAAACGTTTTTTTTTAGTTTTTTAAACTATTATTTTATAATTTTTTAAATTAAAAATGGAATAATCTTATCAAAGTAGGTAATTAAATCTTCGACCCCAAAACCCCACATTCCAATTTTGAATAGAAAGACCATAATCAAAAACTTGGCCGCCATTTTAAAGCCGCCATCTTGAATTTTCAAATTTTCACAATAGAATCATAATATTCGACCCCAAAAACCCCTACAACCAATTTTGAATAGAATCAGACCATAATCCAAAAACTCGGCCGCCATTTTAAAGCGTGAATTCTTCAATTTTCACAAAAGAATCATAATATTCACCCAAAACCCCAAACCCTTTAAATAGAATCAGACCATAATCAAAACTCCCACCATTTTGGAGCCGCCATCTTGAATTTTTTCAATTTTGACAAAAAATCATAATTTCCGACCACGAAACCCTCAGATCCAATTTTGCGCGAATCGGACCATACTCAAAACTCGTAGCCATTTTGTTTTTTCACAAAAATGTCTTAATGCATTGCACCGGAATTAAGATAAGATAAAGATAAGAGCTTTATTTCCAGTAGACAAATAACATCGAAGGAAGAGTCATACACCTTTAAAACTAGGTAAATATAAAAAAAAACAAACAATTCCAAAATTCAAATTTCAATTTTCAGATAAAACCAAAAAGCTGAAACCACAGGTTTGAAGTAAAAATTATCAACCCAATTAAAATTGTCCAAGAACATTTAAAAGAAACATGACGACATCTCAGAATAAAAATAACAAACATTACATAAACTCTTCAACACTATACAGAGAGTTCAAAAATAAAAAAAGGAAGTGTTTAAAATTTTAGGTTTTGAAACATCCCTGCAACGTACGGCCCGATATACCAACAAGAGAACGCAAAACCGCTTTGGGCAATAAAAACACGTGGAGGATACAGATAAACCCCATAGGCAAGCCCAACGAACACTTTCAGTTTTCATAGAGGGAAAGCAGCTGATTTATTTCCAAATTTCTAGTGGTTCTGAATTAATATGGGAATTCATTTTGATATCAGTGATTTTTACATGACTTTCCAGTTTTACATGAATCAAGAAACCAAAACGTTATCACGTTACTATTACTAGAGACATATTGCGTTGAGGCATCATCTTAGCGCATTTGATATTTGACAAATTTTTGACGGTTATGCCAGGTTGTGTTTTTCCAACTTTTAGAAACAGCTGATTTGAAATACCATCCGTGCAATTGGGAGAAACTGTGTTGATTTATATGTCAAGGTTAGATCGGTTTATCTAATGACCAGTTTATCCTTCATATGAAGAAGATGCCGGTACGATAAAATACTCAAAATGAATAAAAAGGATAAACAAACGGCCCAAAACGGGCCCGAACCCCAAGATCAATGTCCTTATTTCAAATTTTGCCACATAATTTTTTTATACCCAAATAATCTGATATCCATTGAGAGGTACCCTCGTATACCATATTTATCCAATTTTTCGAGTAATATAGAAGATTGACGCAGTCAATCCCCTGTAAGATCACAAAGATTCCCACAGGGCACCCGCCTGCCCCAAATTGATTATTCTATCATAGTAGAATGAACTGCTGTTGTGGTTGATCTCTTTACAAGATGTTGGCTTCTAGAGAAAATATTAAATTTATGACAGAAAGAAAGAAGCCTGTTCAAGAACGCGTATTCGAAACCTTTTTGATGGAACTGTTATTGGTCTATAGTTTTCACTGAATGTTTGCCTTCGAAATGGTGTTCTTTTTTTAACATATTTGGAAAATTCGAGGGAAAATGATAGATTCACCAAAATAAAATGGGGATAATAGAAGTGGAATTTGTACCCTGCCAAATTTCAAACATTGGAGGTTAAGTGGGTCAAAATCGCCCCCAAAAAAGACAAACAAACAAACATACAAGGAAGTAATATAAAGCGGTAAAAATAGTGGTAATAGTGTGTACAGAAGCCCTCTGGAATTTTGATCAATTTATCGATAGTTTCTAGAACTTTAATGAAATTTAGACAAATATATCAATTACATCAAGGTGTCAACGAATCATTAGACAAGTTATAACTTTGGAATATTAGGTGATCAAATGAAATTTGGATAGGTAAATGGAGTAAGAGGGAGGTTTCGCATATTTTCCCTTCCGGTCACTTCCGCTTCCACCGGAAATGGCCCGGTTTCGAATTTTCAAATGGAACACCTGTTAGTAACATTTTTTATTTCTGTTTTGGACAAAAGTGACTTTTCATTTCAATTAATCTAGGTGGCCAAGATCGGACGTAAACTAATTTGAGGAACCGGGGATGGCGAAAATTAAACCAAAGTTTTAGTGACTATATGATAGATAGGATAAGCAAGTTGGAAAAAATTACATTTTCGTGTCTTACTTTTATTTTTCAAATGGCGACCTTTTTTTGACAAGCACTTCCGAAAAGCCTTTAATATACCATATACGCTCTTTAATTGCCCATACAAATTATTTGGGTAGTTCCTCGAAGATATTTGAAGAAATAAAATGAGTTTGGTGTGAATTGTACTCGAAAAAATTAAAATTATAATCCAAATATCTTATTTTCTGACCACCGGTTCGGTTAAAGTTCATGGTAAACTGTGAATCCCAACGAATCTTGGAAAAGTAAATATTTCATCGAAATAGATATTGTTTTTTCCTGTAAAATTTATTGACCTTTTTTATTATCTGCCTCATCACCATTCTACTATCAAATAGGTCCAAGGAATTTGCTAAACGATTCGACATATTCAGCCAACCTTCACTTATTTTTCATTTCGAACAAAAACTGCATGAGAACCGTTTTATGAGTTCACGATCAGAAAGTTTTTGCAATAATGAAAATTCACGAGAAAGAGATTTCTTTTCTTGCAGTTCCACAGGCTGTAAGAATCACTGCAGGAGTATCGTCTGCTATAATAGATGTGTACCTGAATGTTTTGCATATCATTGATGAAGGCTGGAAAAAAGGGGAACCAAAATGGATACCGTGGGAATCCTAATCTGTGTAAATGGGAAGAATGGGTCTCCCAGTTTCTGGTATTTTTCTTTCTCCGGGGAAGTTCCCTCTGAAACCTATTGAGGTTTTTGGAATGATTTTGGGATCAATGATTCAAATCTTTGATGGGCCGAAGAAAAGCCCACCAACGCATCTCCCTTCTCAAGGAATCAAACATAATCGAAAAAAAAGATGATACCTCCCGTCGACCTACCGGGAGAACCGAATGGACTTGAGGAGATGATGTTGGTTGATTAAAAATGAAAGAGTTTCAAATAAACACCTCTCAAAGATTTTAATATACTGGGGGCATGTTATTGCTTTTAGTTTGATTGAAGTTGGATCATCCTTCTTATGGGGGTGTTGGTTGGCGACGGCCAGAGACAGGGTTGGCCTTTTCCCTGACACTCGACCAGCTGGGTCATTGTAATACCGCCAGTGGCCTCACCAGGGGCCTTAATTTGGGGTTTTGAAGCCGTTGATAATTCTTTGTTCATGCCTGTTTCCGGGCTGATTCTCCAAGGTTCTGGTGCCTATACTTGGGCGTCAGGTCGAAGATTGAAAACAAGATTGACCCGAGGCCTCCTCTTGCCTTGATGACAACCATTTTCGTATCTATCCCCATGTCCGGTTTGATGACTGAAGAATCTTTTGTTCATTTACCAAAGGCTTTGGAATCCACCTGTTTCCGGAGTTTCTAGGGTTGACCATCTGCTGATCCCTCCTCGGTTGGGTTTACGGTTTCTGGTGCCAAGTGTGATTCAACAATCCCTGACTTCCTAGCCATCGGTGTTGGGTCTTCAACTGGAAGTTCCCCAGGGTTGTTTTTTCTTGTGGTTTCCATTTTGTTCCCCGGTGTGGGGAAAGGGTCGTCCACACCTGCGGTGCCCCTGGCGGGGTAAGGGCAGATTACCTGGGAGGCCCAGATCCCAGAGGGTCCGTTTGTGATACCACGGCTCAGGATCATCCATCCTTTGGGTCGCTTGACGCCTTGGATTGGCCATGTGGTGGCATTTGGTTTGAGAGACTTAGAGATCCGCGGTTTTGACCATTTCTGGTTTTTGATTTTCCTTGTCAACCCCGTTATCCAGGATACCATTTGAGGTAGCCACCTGTTTCCCCAATCCATCTTCATCTCTCGTAGGAGGTGAACTTGTTGATCAAACTACTGCCTGGGGGTGTTACTAAACCAACCTTCAGTTTATCTGGGAATTCTCCCATTTCCAGATATTTTATTATGAATGACAGTAGTTGACTTTAGACACCTTGCCACACTTATGTTGGTTATGCATCTATTCCCCTAATTTGCTTTTTTAAGATTTATATTAGCTTCATTGTTGTTTGTTTTTTGTAACCGACTCCTTTGGGCGATTTTATAATTAGACGTCCAATGATTTGAAATTTGGCAGGTGTAATAATTTCGTGGTGGAGTTATGATTCTTTTGTCAAAATTGGAAAATTAAAGACTCGGCTCCAAAATTGTGGACGAGTTTTGTGATTGTGGTCTGATTCATTCCAAATTGGTATGTGGGATTTTGGGGTGGAGCCTAGATATTTGTCAAAATTGAAAGATTCAAGATGGCGGCACCAAAATGGCCGCGAGTTTTGTGATTATGGTCCGATTCTTCAATATTGAGAATAATAGTTGAAAAATTTAATAATAATAGTTTGAAAAATTAAAAACGCGTTAATAGAAAACTAAACTAAAAAGTTGAAAATAAATAATAGTTTAAAAAAACTAAAAAACACGCTTTTATAGAAAACCAGACTAAAAAAATAGAAAATAGGAAAAAAAATTATTTTATTTAAAAAAAAAGCATGGGTGCATGGTATCAATAATTATATAGTACATTACACACCTAGGACAGTAAAGTAAGAAATGTCTCAGATTACAGGTAATTGTTGGCCGAGGCGATACCATGCACCCCACGCTTTTTTTTTAATTAATTTTTTTTTTCTCATTTTCTATTTTTTTAGTCTGGTTTTCTATAAAAGCGTGTTTTTTAGTTATTTTAAACTATTATTTTTTTAGTGACAATTCAACTCATGTATAAAAAATCGCATATGCCACAGTGCAATTGTCAGTTTGACAGCGGCAAAAGTTAGCTGCAACTTTTACAGCGACAAATGCATCTAGTGGTTTTTTCACTTATTCATTTGTTTATCAATTATCGCGGTGTTGGTTGCCAAAATAAATAAAGTTTGCATTGATATGTTTCTAAATTTTTATTCATTAAATTTCTTTAGTTGAATTACACTCGATGTTTAATTGATATCGAGTAAATTTGTGTTAGTTAAAATTTTAAAACCAGTCCTTTAGATTTGATTCTCGAAAACTGTCAACTTAAAACGCTCCACCTTCGGTGTCGCGTTTTTAATAGTTGCCAGTTTTTCTCGTCTAATTGCTAGGCAACAGTTTCTCATTAAACAACCCAAATTGACCCGATAAAATACAAACCTCTCGTGCAATTATAAGTGATATAATTATTTCACAAATATCACTTGGATGGACGGGAGTGAAAAAGAAAGTTTGAGCCACAAACATAGTTGTAAAATTGTTAAAAGATGTAGAGCCGAAATGTGTGTTCATAGCATCAGGTGCTATGGTTGAGAAATATTCTCCAAAATCATTTAAAATGTTTTTTATCTCTGATACATTCTTCATTCAGTAGGATCTCAATATCCCTAGTTCGTTTTTATTTGGTTATTTACCCGTTTTTTGCCCGACTAAGTCCCAATATTTTTTTGTACTGAAGTTAGTAAAACATGTATTTGGTTTCATGTATAAGCCTATACCATTTTTTTGATGTATCATAATGCTCTTTGAGGTTGCTGTTTTAGTGATTAGTCAAAATAGTTGCCTCAAATTGTTTCTCATAGAGATTTTTTTAACCCTTGCTTTTTTTTTTTCCTTCCCGAACAAGTAGGGATTTGTTAATCAAATAATTAAGTTATTAGAGAATGACTGATATGCTGAATTAATTAACCGACGAAACCAAAAAGGAGGAGGTTCTCTAGTCGACCCGTATATTTTTTTTTCCATAATTTTTTTTTATGTATGATCACGCATAACTTTTTACTGATATGTCCGATTCCGATAATTCTTTTTTCAGTGGATAGGGTGTACTTCGAATTTGGTCCCATTTGAATGTAAAAGATGAAATCCACCCCTAAGGGTAGCAAAATGAAGGATATTGATCACTCACCCTCTGAATTCTGGTCCGTTAACCGATTCTATCAGGCATAACTTTGTACTGGGTTCTTCGATTTGGATGATTCTTTTTTTAATAGATAGGGTATATCTTATATTTGGATTTCAGAAGGAATTAGCCACCCTCATGGGTAGAAAAATAGGTGATAATTGATTTTTCACTAGTGAACATTGGCACACACATACGTAGTTGACAATGACAGATCGCTACTGACATTATTCTTGTTCCACATCCGTCAAAATCAGTATATTTTATGAGAGGATGGAATGATATACAAAGTAATGAAATAAACTAACCAAAACAACGGTAATAATTTATATTACAACAAATAGTAAAAGTAGATAATCATATTTTGGAAGTAATAAAAAAACAAGTAGGTAGTAATTGGTAGATTTTAGCCACAAAGAATTGAAAAATAAAAACTTTTTAACAAAAAATTAAACCGACGAAATACGGAACTGAAAAGTAAAAAATAAAAACTTTTTAACAAAAAATTAAACCGACGAAAAAATCAACTGAAAAGCAAAAAATAAACTAAACCTTCTCAGTCTAAATGATAATTGAGCTCCTAAACTAATGTAAGTAACTGATTTTGAGTCGGCGCCAAACAAACTAGCAATTGAATTAGGTGAAGCGTAAAATGATGGAAGCGAGATGCACAGCTGCGTTTTGATGACTTCTTTCATAGATAATGATCTTCGATAATTGTTTGTTTGGCGCCGACTCAAAATCAGTTACTTACATTAGTTTAGGAGCTCAATTATCATTTAGACTAAGAAGGTTTATTTTATTTTTTGCTTTTCAGTTAATTTTTTGTTAAAAAGTTTTTATATTGTCGAAACTTTCGTTAACAGACTGAAATGTCTCCTTTTCAAGACAAGCTTGGAGGTGAGAGATATTTTCAGTACTCATATTCAAGTAAGTTATCTTTTTTGTTCTATCTATTTTGAGTAGAAAAGAAAAGGTAACTCGAGCGACAGACATAAGTGATCTGCTAGGTTCATATTCAGAACTTTTTCACTATCTAGTGATTCAGGAATATTTGTGATGAAATCATCAATTTTGAGGTATTCATTCCACCATTTGAATACGAGAAAATTCTTGTTGGTTCCAGGTTTTTACAAGTAAGGTTGAGGCTTTCTAATAAATCAGTCAAAATTGTTTTGTTTTTTGAATGACATAGGTAATCTATATTTAGTTCACCACATAAAATTATATTTTTGAATTTTCCATCACAGTTATCAAGGGTATTGAATAATCTCCCAAAGGAAGATGCTTATCTTTTATTTTACTTGGACTAGTTGTTATTCACATGTTCATATTGAATAAGTAAGACAAATTGACAAGAGAGGATGATAGATACATAATATAATGGCTATTCAGTCGTATTATAGTCGTAGTCATGTGATCTTGCTTTTGTTTTCATAACGGGAAAACAGTGTGTTTATTGCCATTTTGACAAATTCCGTTTTTGCCCAATAAAGATTTGATATGATATTGTTAGTGTTATTAAAAATGGCTTATTTTTACTCAATAAACAATAACAGGGACCAATTTTTCAAGTATACATCATTGAAAATTGAGGTATTGTCATCATAAAATGCCAAATTTCGATGGGCAGCTTCTTATTTCTTACATTAATTTACTCAGCTCTAAAAACACTTTTTTCCCAGCCTGGATTTCCCCTACCTGGATTTAATACGATACGTGGTTTTAATACTCCATGCCTTTATTTTACCGGCTATAGACATCATCGCATATATCAACAATTAGTCGAAGCCATTGGCAATGCGTTTAATCCAAATATTTTTTGTGTTTCTATCATCCAAACTAGGCCTCACATTTTTGTCAGGCAGATCCTGATTCTATACTACTGAAATTAAAAGACATTTCATGCACCTCAATAAATCCTCCATTATCAAGTGAATTTGCAAGTCAACACATAGACACAGACTATCAACAGCACGACTTGCTATAAACAAATTTTGTAAGATATGTATGTGGCTATGTGTTGAAAAAAGCTTTTAAAAGACATAGTAGTGGGATTTGCCTTCATTATGCAAATGAAAGGGAAAGTTTGGACGATTCATCTTTGTATATTTATTTTAAGGCTTATGAAAATTCAGAAGAGAGTTTATTTGGTAATTTAAATAATCCCAGTGACAATTTTGTCAATTTTATAAGTAACATTGAAATCATTTTTCAACAAAAATTTTATTTATTTATTTTTAAGCCACAAGTAATGCCTTCATCTTCTTCAGATAGCAAATACACTTCTTTTTTCTCACCCATGTGACCAGTTTCCGAAAGAATTTGTGATAAACTTATATATTTAAGAGTTGTATTATACTTCAAAATATATTAACAGAAATTTCAAGGATCAAAAAAATATTATAAATAAATTAATTATATGGCGCAACCAATAACAATGTATATATCTTATTATTTGTTTCAATAAAGTTCTTTGAAATTATTTTATATTTTTTATTGTTTCATAATTTTATGTTGGCCTAATGAAACCAAAACAATTGAAGCAAGCCTCAAAAAATCACAGACATATTTGTGGAATAATGAACATGTATTTATAATTTTTTTTTTCAGCTCTTATGTGAAGCACCATTTTCCAGGTGTGATAGGTTGTATTGATTGTACACACGTTGACATTCATCCTTAATAGATGATCCAGAATTCCCTGAGCACCTATATGTGAATAGAAAAAACTACCATTCAATTAATGTTCAGTTGGTAAGTAAAATGATTTAATTTTCATACATTGATACATTGATGTTCTTCTTTCAGATTTGTGATTCCGACTTAAAAATTCTCAATGTAATTAGAAGTATTCTGGAAGCACAAATGATTCATATATCTGGAGTCGATCAAATGTGCAAGAATGACTAAGAGATTTACATCGAAGAGGGCACAATGATTATTTTTTATTGGACGATTTAGGATATTCCCTAAGGTCCAGTGAATTCTCCTGAGAAGATATAATGGCACATCAAATACACGTGTCAAAATTGAATGTTGCAATGGTGTGCTTAAATCACGATTCAGATGTTTATTGAAGCATAGGGTTTTGCATTATAACCCTCTATACTCCTGCAAAATAATAATTGCTTGTGTGGTTCTGCATAATATGTGCATTGAACATAATTTGACTGAAATGGAGCTAGAACCAGGAGACGATCAAAAGTATTTTGTCATGCTTCGCGGAAACAATCCCGATGAAAATGAAGTCACTGGCGTTTATGCTAGAGTGAACCCAGAACTTGCTGGAGGTAGAAGAGTGAGGGCAAATATAATGAGAAATTTTCAGAGATAAATTGTGATCAGATTTATGTTAGTGAATAAACTATCGTTAATAAAACCTTTTTTATTTTTTTTCAAACTAATGATTCTTCTTTTTGCAGGGAGTATGAGTAAGAAAATGTAAAACCTGTTTGCACCACCCATACTATTTAAATTATTTGCAATTTCTTGCCATAGTGTTTCAGCGTCATTTTGAGTAAAAATTTGTGAACTGAGTCTTCGATTTAATGAATTCTATTAAAACTTTCCTTTGTTTTTCTACAATGTTCGATGATCTTTTTTTTCGGATGATCATTCATAATCGGTATATTTGTAAATTTTCAGTTATATTAATTCAAATATATATAATACACAAATAAGTTTTGCACCACAGAACACGAATTTAACGAATACATCGACGTGCAAGTTACTCATTCGCTATTAAAACGAATCGCTAACAGCACAACGAAGGCAGTCAAAAATACAGAAATAATGAAGCATCTCGTTATCGAACCGTCGATAGATAGCGAATTCGTTAAATACGAGTAACGTCAAAATCGGGCTCTTGACGACGATTAGAACCGTGCGGTTGTTTCCGCACGGGCGAAAACGTATAATTGCAAAGGGCGTAAACTGTCTTATCTCTGGACGACTAAATGTCTGGGCAAGAAAACGGCTCTGGATTGAATCTGTTCAGCCGTTTTGGTTGAATTTCGATACCAA
>JAFIRS010009221.1:0-11186 GCA_018342105.1 Gonioctena quinquepunctata | reverse complement strand
TAATTATTTTTCGAAATTTTTGTGGACTCGACCATTAAAACCAAAATTGGCACCAAAGTAACTAAGGCCTTTGGAATATTTTGACCAACGAAAATATGTTGAAAAGGACTGATCAAGGAAAATTATTTGAGGAAGCACTTTACACAGAACGTGTGATAAGAACACTGAATGAAAGACTTTACATGTTCTTCAGTTTGCAAGGCACTCACATTTGGTTGAAAATATTACCTGGAATAACGAAATCTTACAATGAAACAGTGTATGGCAGACAAGTTTCAAATCAAATTGACAATTCTTGACAAATCCAACGAAAGAAAAAGTTCGACGTGAAACATATAGTCATCTGAAGATTGCTAGATCACAAAAATTTTAAGTCGGTTTGTGGTACGAATCTCTAAATCAAAATACCTGTTTCAAAAGAGAAACACTCCCAATTGGGCGACTGAATTATTCGAAATCGTCAAAGTCAAAATTATCAATCCTGCCACCTATCTGCTGGAAGATATACTAGGTTCACCGATTCGAGAGGCACTATATTTCAAGACAATGATTCTACGAAGTAGAATTACAGAAAACTGAAATCCCGCCTTCTTTCTCGTGGAAGAGGTGATCAGGAGAAAAGGAGAGGAAATGTTGGTTAAATGGCTTGTATTGGATAAGACGCACAACTCTTGGATTGAAAATAGCGATATTGTCTAGAATGTCCTGGAACAAATTCGTGGTGGGGAATCTGTCGACAACAACATCGAGTTAGTGTGGGGTGATTAGAGCTATAAAAGGGAATTCGACAAGCAATTTTCAGTTGGATTTCTGTCGCAGCAGTAAATGTCTTTCGATAGTAGTTACATGAGCGGCAGCATGTTTGAAGTGATTATGATTTAGATGACATCCATCGAGCCCTGAACGAATACGATGCTGCAGCTCAGCAAAATTTACTATGATGGTGTTGATGCTACATTGACCCGATGTGAAACCAACGCTTAAAGTGAAAATCATTTGTTGTTGATGACATTTGCAATGCACAACTTCGAAATTCGTGGTGGTCTGAGTCCGGCGAAGATTTCGGTACCTGTGCGATTCTGGAACAAAAGTTTTCCCAATCGACATATATCGTTCTCCTCCGACGATTGGGCTACCCTCATACACATTCTCAACGATATATCAGAGATTTTTTCCGAGGCGACATAGAGGCTATCCTGACGAGTATGAAACTGTCCGACTTGTTGTGTAACCGTCAATCAATTCATTGAAAGTGACACAAAGCAGCTAAACATAATCGAAGGTGACACCGAAATGGATCTGACCGAGCAAGATATATCAAGAATTCTTCAAACTCATATGGACGTTGTGTCTGATCGATCCATGTGGATTCTTTGAACTTTTGGATTATTATAAGAATGTATTTGCTTTGGTTGAGTCATGGTTGAGTGATGGAATGAATTTAACTGGGAGGAACTCATAAAGGATTTTTCCAAGCATCATCCAAAGATAGCATGTATGCCAATGCTCTACGTGGATATTTGTTTTATTATGAATCGCAACTTATTAATTATTTTGTAATAAATGATGTGAAACCATATTGTTGATTTTTTTTCGTTTTATGGCAGAAACTTCAACTTTTGTTTTTTGATGGAATTTTTTTTCCAATCAATGAGATAGCAAAACATTTTTCTTTGCTGGGAAAACATCAATCAAAAATTTAAATGAGAGTTGGCCATGTTCCTCAAGTGTCGGCCATGTTTTTTCTTTCAATGACAAGTGACCCATATAAAGCGGCAAATTTTTTTCTTTCCGATGACAGGCGGCCATGTTTTTCCGATGACAGGCGGCCATGTTTTTTCTTTCCAATGACAAACAGCCATGTTTTTTTTCTACAATGACAAGTGACACGCATAAAGCAATCATGTTTTACGGTACCTTTTCACTTGCGTGGTAGGTCTAGACGAGCCGCTCATGGTTTATTTTCGTAGTTCGGCACTTCTGCATTCATCGACATATATCCGTCTCTGTTCCACTCATTAGTCCAACGCTTTCTCTCCAACACATACATATCAATAATTCTTTGGTCCGCCGAGCGACTTTATCTCCCAACTGGATCTTTGTCGACTACGTCACACATAAACGCGAAATCGGCCCACTATCCATCTCTGTTCCACCCGAACGTTCCACGCTTTCTCTCTGCATCACACAGCGCGCGCCACCAACAGCTATACGCGACGTGAAAGGGTGAGTCATCTAGCGGAGAAAATGTAAACTGATATCGTAGGACGAAGGTAGCAGAACTAATGGAGATTATGACTTTTTTGACGAAATTCATGAATTCCAGATGGCGGCCCCAAGATGGAGGACGAGTTTTGTGATTATGGTCCGATTTGATTAAAAATTGGTATGCGGCATTTTCGCGGTCAGAGATATTGAATTTTTTGTAAAAATAAAAAAATGTGAGATGGCTGCCCCACAAAGGATATTTTTATAAAAATATTTTTATTAAAAGTTGGTATGTGGGGTTTTCAGGATCGGAGATCATGAATTTGTTGTCAAAATCTGAATTCAAGATGGCGATCAGGATGGCAGGCGAGTTTGTGAAGGTCAGATTGTATTCAAATTGTGTGTAGGTTTTGGGGTCGAGATTATGATTTCTTTCAGCTAAAACTCACAGGAAAGAGACCTTGTAATAACGATGCTCTATTAGAAATGAACAGATCTAATTCTCCCTAGAATTTTTGGCTTTCCTTCCTTCTGGTGCCATTGGCCAGAATGAACAGATGGAGGCGAACTAACTGAAAATCGAAAATCAAAATAACTAATTAAAAACCTTTTCAAAGACAAGCTTTCATTTGAGCCGTGTACTGAAACGTATAAAAACAAATTAAGTCATCGCTGACAATGATTTGATTTTTTTTTGTAACTCTAGGAGGAATTGAAGATTTGTAACTAGGAGGAATTGAAGATTTAATTGTATTCAAAACTTTTATTCGCATAAAAACCTGTCTCCAACAATATGTTTTCATTAATCCTTTTTTGATGAATTTGTGCTTTTATGCTTGTCTTAAAAAATATTTTCATTTATTTTTTCATTTGAAAACTGTTCAACGGAACAAAGTAGAAGAAATATTGGCCGGAAAAAAAATGTTTTTCATGTCTAGTTTGTACCTGGTGAACTCCAGAGTATATCTGCAACGATAATATAATAATAATATATGTTTTCATTACAGAGAAGTATAAGGAAATACAAGTAAGATTTTTGTCTACCAATAGGATCAATGACTGGATAACTCCATTTTCACTCTTACACCTAACAGAAAACAATATATAATGACATATGTTCAACGAAGACTTGCAACAATGCATAAACAACCTTAACGAAGTACTTTGTACGATTGATTACGCCTAAGCTAGGTCGACTTCCTTTACGAACGGAACCAGAATTGCATTGTTCCGAAGTTGTCGTGAACTAACAATATTTCTTCAATTTCCATATAGCTCATAAGAAGCGGGAAATATACTCGCGAAACGTCAGCGGAGACATAGACTAGTTTTTTATAGTCCAAAACCCTGCAATCCCTCAAATATAACTAATTTGGACGCAATCATACAAATAGATAAATGAGTTTATGATCAGGGCACAGGCAAATATAGATTATAATAATCATAGAAACACGCTTGAAGTAATTGTCAATTACTCTATCAGATGTTGTTCAATGTTTAGCATTGCTTTAGGCGAGAAACTTGTTGTTTTCTGTCAAATATTATAAAAAATAACTTCACTTTCATCGTATATTTTTAACTTTTCAGAATAATATTTCTGTTCGATGTTCCTTCGAGAATGTTTCCTGGTATCCTCACGAATATAACTTTGCAAATTTCCATAAAACTGAAACACCAAGGAATAAATGTTCTGATAAAATTGTACATGTTTCTCTTAATATTCTTGACTTTCCTGCTGGTTTCCATCGGCATCCTGGTAGCTTTTTCTGTAGAATATAACCAAGTGCAAGCCAGAATAGGTATAGCAAACACAACGGAAGTCACCACAAAAGCTCCGGGTTTGTATGGTTCCGAACTTGTGAATGGAAATTGCAAAGAAATAAGAATAATTGCAAATTTTCGTCATAGCAAAAAGTTTTTGAATCTTTTACTCACAGATTAACCTAGGTCAAAGGAATTGAAGATTTTTTTTGTATTCAAAACTCTTATTCTTATAAAAACTTGTCTCCAAAACTATTTTTTCATTTATTTTCATCAATCCTTTTTCAGTGTATTTGTGCTTTTATACTCGTCTTAAAAAATATTTCTATTTATTTTTTCATTTGAAAATCGTTCAACGAAACAAAGTAGTAGAAATTTTGGCCGGAAAAAAAATTTTTTCATGTCTAGTTTGTACCTGGTAAACTCCAAGAGTATATCTGCATTGATAATATAATAATAATATATGTATTCATTCACAGAAAAGTATAAGGAAATACAAGTTAGATTTTTGTCTACCAATAGGATCAAAGACTGGATAACTCCATTCTTACTCTTACACCTAACAAAAAACAATATATAAATGACATATGTTCAACGAAGACTTGCAACAATGCATAAACGACCTCAACGAAGTACTTTGTACGATTGATCACGCCTAAGCTAGGCCAACTTCCTTTACGAACGGAACTATAATTGCATTGTTCCGAAGTAGTCGTGAACTACCAATACTTCTTTAATCCATATTATAGCTAGAAGAAGCGAAAATATACTCCGAAACGTTAGCGAAGACGTAGAATAGTTTTTTTTTGTCCAAAACCCTGCAATCCCTCGAATATAACTAATTTGGACGCAATCATACAAATATAATAAATGAGTTCATAATCAGGGCACAGGCATATATAGATTATAATAATCATATAAACACGCTTGAAGTAATTGACATAGTGATACCCTATGTCAATTACTCTATCAGATGTAGTTCAATGTTTAGAATTTCTTTAGTCGAGGAACTTGTTGTTTTCTGTCGAATATTATGGAAAATAACTTCACTTTCATCGTATATTTTTAACTTTTCAGAATAATATTTCTGTCCGATGTTCCTTCAGGAATGTTTCCTGGTATCTTCACGAACATAACATTGCAAATTTCCATGAAACTGAAACACCAAGGAAAAAATGTTAAATTACTGAGTATTAAAAAATCGTCCGCATTAATATTTCAGACCCACCAGTTGTCAATGATAATAAATTAGTGATACGGACCTGGTCAGCATCATTTCATGTCGACTGACGGCGATGTACATTAATTCTTCTCTGAATTCAAATCTGAACACTTCGAATGATAAAAATGTACAAGTTTCTCTTAATATTCTTGACTTTCCTGCTAGTTTCCATCAGCTACCTGGCAGCTTTTTCTGTAGAATATAACCAAGTGCAAGCCAGAATAGGTATAGCGAATACAACGGAAGTCACCACAAAAGCTCCGTGTTTGTACGTTTTTGAACTTGTGAATGGAAGTTGCAAAGAAATAAGATTAATTGCAAATTTTCGTCATAGCAAAAAGTTTTTGAATATTTTTTTGTATTCAAAACCATAATTCGCATAAAAACTTGTTTCTAACAATATTTTTTCATTTATTTTCATTATTCCTTTTTCAGTGAATTTGTGCTTTTATGCTTGTCTTAAAAAATATTTTCATTCATTTTTTCATTTGAAAACCGTTCAACGGAACAAATCAGAAGAAATATTGTCCGGAAAAAAAATGTTTTCATGTCTAGTTTGTACCTAGTGAACTCCAAGAGTATATCTGCAACGATAATATAATGATAATATATGTATTCATTTACAGAAAAGTATAAGGGAATGCAAGTTAGATTTTAGTCTACTAATAGGATCAAAGACTGGATTACTCCATTCTCACTCTTACACCAAACAAAAAACAATATATTAATGACATATGTTCAACGAAGAATTGCAACAATGCATTAACAACCTCAACGAAGAACTTTGTACGATTGATTACGCCTAAGCTAGGTCGACTTCCTTCACGAACGGAACTATAATTGCATTGTTCCGAAGTAGTCGTGAACTAACAATACTTCTTTAATTTTCATTATAGCTCAGGTGACGCAAGAAATATACTCGCGAAACGTAAGCAAAGACGTAGAATAGTTTTTTTTGTCCAAAACCTTGCAATCCCTCAAAAGTATGAGGAAATGCAAGTTAGATTTTTGTCTACTGATAGCATCAAAGACTGGATAACTCCATTCCTACTCTTACACCTAACGGAAAACAATATATTAATGACATATGTTCAACGAAGACTTGCAACAATGCATAAACAACCTCAACGAAGTACTTTGTACGATTGATTACGCCTAAGCTAGGTCGATTTCCTTTACGAACGGAACTATAATTGCATTGTTCCGAAGTAGTCGTGAACTAACAATACTTCTTTAATTTTCATTATAGCTCAGAAGAAGCGAGAAATATACTCGCGAAATCTTAGCGAAGACGTAGAATAGTTTTTTTTGTCCAAAACCCTGTCCTTCGTCCAAATATAACTAATTTGGACGCAATCATACAGATAGATGAATGAGTTTATGATCAGGGCACAGGCATATATAGATTATAATAATCATAGAAACACGCTTGAAGTAATTGACATAGTGATACCCTATGTCAATCACTCTATCAGATGTAGTTCAATGTTTATCATTGCTTTAGTCGAGGTACTTGTTATTTTCTGTGTGACGATATATCTGTTACATTTCTTATTGATATGCTCAAAGATTCATTTATTCATTTCAATCGACAATCCCTATTGAAAATCTTAGCGACATCTTACCGTTGGCAATGGAACAGTCATCACAACTGAGAATAGTGTTAAAGAACGCAGTCATTCTGCCTGCACGATGATGTTAAAAAGGAATGAAGAGACGATTCTCGTCCCTTTTCTGAGCAAGCTACAATAGCGGTCACTTGTAAACGTGTGTTCTGAAACTTGTCAGCCATGGTTCAATGAAGTAGATTTGGTTCATGTTCAATTAACTTATGAATTGAGAGCATATTTCCTTTCCTTCTACGAAATTGATTTCAAATCAGTGAATTTTGGTGTGACATCAAGAAAGGTATGTGAAAATATATTTGATCATAAGAAAAAAATATAAACCATTTTGGAGTAAATTTTTAACGAGGACGTCAGATGGCTCTCCACAAAGAGTATGATATCTGAATTCATCTTCGTAGTTTGTTCAGTAAATTGCATTTAGAGTTATTCAGGTAAATCTGATAATAGATAACAGTGTCGTTCATAATGTATTTTTCCAGGGAGTTCTATTAAAAAAAGTTAATGCCACATGTGATGTGTGTTTGAATAAAAATTCTGGCGTACATTCAAATTCACAATTTCTAAAACTTGAAACATAAAAAAATTGAAACCAGCAAGGCGGTCCAAAGAACTTCACACCGCTCTTTACTGAATAGTCTGGGCATTCTATTACAACAATTAACTTGTTCAACCTAACATTGGCGCCCAACGATTAAGTGACTACTTGAAATGGTTTTTTTGAAAAAAAAAATAATCTTTTGTTTTTTTTCCTTCTGTAGAAACACAGCAATAAACTTTGAACATTGGTTTGGAAATTCATTGCTGAACTTGTCGAATTTCATCTTGAAATATTTTATCTGACTTTATCTTCCTGAACTGATATTTATATTTATATATATATATATATATATATATATATATATATATATATATATATCGAGAATAAGAGAAATCTGTTTCGAATCCAAAAGAACCCACCGTCCGTCTACAGCCTGTTTCATGGTTTCCCAATCATCTGGACGGCCTGTGGTCTCTTCAAATTCGTATCAGATTTCTCGTAGGTTAATAGCCTTAGGCCAATACAAACATGTGAACAGCATTAGATTTTAGATAGTGACATCTATAATATGCACGAAATTTCGTGCTATTTTAATTCCACGATATTAGGTTCAAGCTTCACCGCACAGATTATAGATGTCACTATCTATAATCTGATGTTGTTCACATGTTTGTATGGGCCTTAGGCTATCAACCTATGTCACTATCTATAATCTGATGCTTTTCCCAATGTTTGTATTGGCCTAAAGGCTAGTTAAACCTGGACGAAATCTGATACGAATTTGAAAGGGACCACAGGCCGTCCTGATGATTGGGAAACCATGAAACAGGCTGTAGACGGATGGTGGGTTCTTTTGGATTCGAAACAGATTTCTCTTATTCTCGATATTTGTTTGCGTTAAACGCATGAGGAGTACGACTATTGGTATCGTGGGTAGGCCTGACACATTTGTTGGTGACCTGTTAATACGCACGAAATTTCGTGCTATTAAAATTCCATATATATATATATATATATATATATATATATATATATATATATATATATATATATATATATATATATATATAAAGGGTGTTTTGATATTTTTATATTTGACATATTCTGACATTATTGGTGGTTGAAAGGATTTTTGGTTATAAATATTGAAATATTTATTGGAAAAAAATTGTTTTCTGAAACGTTTTAGAAATGGAAGTTAATCATCTGAGAAGTCATGAACTTGATTATGAGATTGAAATTGGGGACGTTGAGCCAACAGGTGATGTTGAAAAACGCAGAAATTTATTGAGAGGACTTCTGAGTCAAGAAAATTTAAATCGTAGCTTTTCTGAGGGTTTTGTTAATTGTTATACACATGATGAGGATGTATCAGGTATTAAAGAAACGTTACTAAGCTTGAAAGCAGAAATTGATTCTCAAAGTCAAATATGCGAAAGTGAATACAGTTAAATTCTAGACTTTGTCATATTTCTGGTAGAATTAAGAAACTAGGTGTAGATAATGAAATTGAGGAAATAAGTAGAAAGCTTTTACGATTAGAAATGTTAGAGTTAGAGGGAGATTTAGCTGTTAATATAACAGGAACGTCATTTGCTCAAATGTTCACTCTTACTAGCTTGACTTAACAAGCACCTCATTTCAATTCTCTAAAAGCAGTTCTTCCATATAAATGGAATATTTATTTCAGTGGTGATTCTCGTAATGAATCATCAATATCTTTCCTAGGAAAAGTTGTTGCTTTCAGTCTTGCACGAAATGTTTCGGAAAACGATATATTTTCATCTGCTGGGGATCTATTCAAAGATCAAGCATGGATTTGGTATAACAATTACAGAAACAATTTTAGAGATTGGATAATTAGTTCAGAAGCTTAAAGATGATTTCATGCCATATTTTTTTTTTTTTTTTTTTTTTTTTTTTTTTTTTTTTTTTTTTCTTAAATGATTTGGAAAACTAGGAAAAAATTAAATTTTTGAAGAAATTTATTTTATTTCATTAATTTTTTGTGGATATTAATAAGGTAAAATTTTAAAAATAAGTTGTGAATGTCAGAAAAGATACCTCAAAAAGTTTCTTCAGGGTTATTAGGGGATTTGAGTTGTAGTTTTGAAGAGTCTCAGAATTTATCTTTTAAAAAGAAATTTCAATCCGAACAAAGAGGTATCAGTAGTAAATTCAATACGTTGTTAGAATTGTTCAAAAGGAGGTCTATTCTCACAGAAATTGTCGTCCTCAGAAAACTTGTAATGTTAACTGTTTGGTTGGTGGAGAAGCATTCTAAGGCGATTTTAGGGTTGTGTTGGATTCCAGAAAATTGAATTCTGTAACGGTAGCGGATGCTTATCCAATGACTCTTATTGACCAATATTGAGTGTTGAGAGATCTAAGTTTCTAATTTCCTCAGGTAGGTTTTAGAATGCTTTCCATCAAATTTGTTAAACGCCTTCCTCCTGTCCTAAGACAGCTTTTGCAATACACGGTAGAGGGCTATTTGAATATGTGCGCGCGCCTTTTGGTCTTTCTTGCTCAAGTCAAACTATGTGCCGTTTAATGGACTTAGTTATGGTCCATCCCTTGAACCTTATGTTTTTCATTATATTGATAATATTATTATTGCAACTACAGATTTTTAAACTCATATGGAAATTTTGCTTAAGCTTGGGGATACCTTGTAACGAATTTTTCGTTACGTCCTCACACATTACCAATTTCTCATAATGATTCCGATTATCTTCACGGTGGTACGGGTCAGTAGTCATTGCGGATCGTGAACTGCAAAACAGCGCCATTATTATCGTCTTTGAACACGTGATCATGAGTTCGTATTCCGTCAAGTTGAACGAGGTTGTTTTCGTGGCGAGTGAGCGTTTGGTTTTTCTCAAGTTTTTTTAAATATATCTTACTTCCATTGATTTGACTAAGGCTTTTTTTCAAATTCCTTTAGAGGAGTCGTCTAGACCCAAGACCGCTTTTGCAGTGTATGGTAGAGGTCTCTTTGAGTTCACTGTCTCTCCCTTTGGTTTGGGCAATAGTCCGAAACTTATGGCACGTTTGATGGATATCGTTATTGGACCATCTTTGGCTCCATTTTGTTTCGTTTATCTTGATGACATCATCGTGGCCACTCCTAGTTCAGACCTTCATGTCAAAACCTTGAAGGAGGTGTTTCCTGTTTGGGCTGGTTGTAAAAGTTCGAATTTACCTCGAGCGGGTCATATGGGATCTTACAAAAATGTAAATTTTCCTTTCCAATGTGTTTCGGCAGATTTGTTAGGTCCTTATCCTAGGTCCGAAAATGGTAACCAATATGTTCTGGTTGTCGTAGACTGGTTTACCAAATATGTCTTAGTTCATCCAATGTCTAAAGCTATCTCGGAAAATATCCTAAAATTCATTGAAAATAATGTATTTCTTATCTATGGTGTGCCTCCAAAAATTTCATTTGGACAATGGAAGCCAATTTGTTAGCAAAAGAATTTAAAAAATTAATGAACGATTATCAATTCAAAAAATTTGGTTAATTAAATATCACCCTCAAGTTAATTTTTGCTGAAAGAGCTAATAAGGGGGATAGTCAATCCATTCGTTGTTATATTCATGATAATCATAAAACATGGGTTCATCTTTTCTATAAAGTTGTTTAAGCTATCAGATTAGCAAAACATGGGGTTACTGAATATTCTCCAGCTTTCTTAAATTTTGCTAGAAACATTCCTGTTATCGGAGATTTGTCAAAATTTCAGAAAATGAAAAAAAACATTCTTACTATCACTGAGAAATCACAGCGAATCGAGTATTCAAGAACTTCCCAAATTGTTTGTTGATG
>JAFIRS010009220.1:0-11194 GCA_018342105.1 Gonioctena quinquepunctata | reverse complement strand
GGAAAACGTGTTTTTATGCCATTCGTAAAACCTACATTGATGAGGTTAGATGTAACAAATGAATCCATGCCTCAAGGAGAGTGGATTGAACGAAAGAAAAAATAATTACATTTTCATATGTTTGCTCTAAACATTTCATTGGAGGTGCAGGTCCAACTGAAGAAAATCCTGATCCATTTTCTGCAACGATTAGTAAAGTAGGTTAGGTTAGTTAGGTTGGTAAATGTTAAGCGCTCGTGCTCATGCTCCCTGAAAATGGCTGTTTGACTTTTCTTACGTGTTTTTGACTCCTGTACACGAATCCGAAAACGCGGCGGTCTCATACCGTTTTCGAGATGAACAGTGTGAGTCAGAAGTACTTTGACAAACTTCAGGAGGTGATTCCTAATATGAATTGTCCGAATAAATATATATCCAGAAACGCTTCGTTTTCAAGATACATGGTGTTAAAGTTTTATTTTTATTTTATTTTTTCAAATTACTTACGAAACACTGACCTTAATTAAACGAAAATCGGTATTGGAACGTTTTTTGAGGTGTCAAATTCGAGCCTGATGTTATTATTGCACTTACTCGTAGGGGGCGCCCCCTACACGCCTTTTTCTTTTTTGAAGATTCATAACTTTTTTAAGCGTACTTCTAGCACATTTTTCAGTAAAAAAATCAGTTTCTCTATCATATCTTCGTAAAAAAGCTACCCTTGTTACAAGTCGCTATGAGCAAACGTTTTCTAGATATTTGGACTTGAAAATTTCAAGTCGAATATTCGATAATCGATTCGTGTTGAAGTTATTACCATTATTTTGCATTTTTCACAAGAATGCTTAGGAAATGAATTTGACGTTCAACCCTTTGTGTACCAGTGGATCCACGGTGGGACCACCTATCAAATGTTTGATTTCTCGCGGACAAGTAAGCTTCAACTGGGATCACCTATTGGCATGTTGTGTAGTGGGGATCCGAATTTACGCTGAGTGCGGTGTCGGTCGTGAGTTACCGGTTCAAGCCGAATGTTCAACGGACTGAATGCACATGTGGTCAGTGTTTGTTCACGGAGTCATTTGATTTGTGTACCTTGATTCAATTTGGTGATATGGCAGGTATGTATATGATTTTAATTGTTTGTTACTGTATACCTAAACGTATACTGAGATCTGTTTGCTGAATTTCGATTTTTCACATGCGATTTTACATGGTTTTATTAGGTGGTTCCATATGGGACCACTGGTACGCTGCTAATTTTATTGTTTATTTTATTTTTTCAGGTAGACTTGATCTTTCTGAACTAGAAAAATTATCTGCAGATGATCTCTTTGCTTTAGTGGCAGAATGGCAGAAATTCCATCCGATGGTGAATCCATTCAATCAGATTGCGACAGTAATGATGAGGAACATCTAGAAAACAACGCTGTGGCACCTGCTGTTGATGACCTACTATTATACGATCAAAACGAATTGTTAGCTGTTACTAATGATGAAGACCTCTCCTGGGATTCAGAAGATGAATTACCGCTGACGACTTTTTCACCAGTAGCCAATGTCTTGTCAAAACCAACATTTCAATGGTCAAAAAATTTGAATAATGTTATTCATCCAACACAATTCAATCAAGATTCTGGACCGGATATTCCAGACAATATCGAGATGCCATTGGATTACTTCATGGTTTTGTTTTCTGAAGATCTTCTGCAGAAAATAGTTTTCGAAACGTATTTACATTACGTATTTTCCAAATAAAAATTAAATGAAATCAACACATTGAATTCTTATTATTTTCCCAGTGGTGTCCTGGTGGAACCACCTGTTTCCGTTGAATCTGAGAGAAGAAAAAATATTTTCAATGAAGAAGTCATTAATATATAATATATAAAGTCTAATTATGACAGCAAAAGCATGTTTTTCGACAAAAAATTTATTTGGGCCACAAAGGGTTAAGTAAGTAGTTTTGGTTTTTTGTAGGGGGCGCCACCTATTCTATTTATTTTTACTCGTTTGAAATAGATATTTTCGTATCAAGGGTGCAAAATCTGTATTTTTTTAAATAAAATTTGCAAGAAATATCAACGATTTATTTCAATAAATTTGGAATATGTAGAATAAAATAAAATGAAGGAAACTAAATTTTATTCAAATAAATTGTTCAAAGTGTCCACCTTCAGCGAGATACATACTCTATTTTATACATAAGTGCACTTACGCTCTTCTCGCTTTATGCATGCATCTGATATATGCACATATTATTACCATAATTACTGTTATTTATTAGGGAATCATAAATTATCAAAACCGAATTAAAATATTGTATATTCATTGTCTGTTAGTTTTAGGATTATCTAAATGTTATCTAAATGTTATTTATCTAAATGTTATTTACCTAAATGTTATTTATAAAAATGTTATTTATAATAACTACAACTTTTTTCCAATTGTATGTTTTTTTTAATCATTGTATTTTCAATTTTTTCTATTATAGCTATGTCTGTCACACACAAGCGATGCTTTCGTGACGTATTACGTTTACTTCCTACCTTTTTTTTACTTACTTGTACTACTTTATTCACATGTTACTGAAATAAACGGTTTTATTATTTATTATATCATTAAATTCAGTCGTCTAGTCATTGAATCTAGTACCCGCTCAAAAATAATTGGTGTGTTTCTTATTGTTTCACAGGCGTCTACTATTCGGTTTCTTAGATCTTCCTCGTTCGCTACTGGAGTTTTATACACTAGTGACTTCAAATGTCCCCAAAAATGAAAATCTAGCGGGATTAGATCTGGTGACCTTGGTGCCAACGCCTGGTTAGGTTCTTCTACACCCCTACCGATCCATCGATTTGGACAGACAGTGTTGAGGAATTCCCTGGCTACAACGCTTAAATGAACCGGAGCCCCATCATGCATAAACCACATGCGGATACGAATTTCTAATGGTACATTCTGAAGTAGTCCTGGCAATTCATTTTCTAAAAAGTCTCTGTAAGTTGCGCCATTCAGTCGGAACGGAAGAAAGAAAGGGCCTATCAAGTAATTATCAATTATTGCCGCCCATACATTTACAGAAAATTGATAGTGATAATGTCTTCCACTACCTGCGTGCGGATTTTCCAGAGCCCAAACATAGTTGTTATGAATGTTTGTGATAGCATTCGTGAAGAGTACATATCTTAAAAATTGAGGATTTCCAGCCAATTTTCTCAGAAACCACTGACACATCGTGATGCGTTGGGGAAAGTCTCGTGGCAAAAGAGCTTGTATCCTTTGAATATGGAATGGATAAAATTGTTGATCGTGGATAATTCTCCAAACTGTGGACTGGGTAGAATTGAGAGCTTCAGCAATTATTCTTGTACTTGTTTTTGGATTCTCCTCGAGAGCGTTCAAAACAGCTTCTTCCAATTCTGGAGTTCGGGGTGCTCGTAGTCTTTCAATAATATCAGCCGCCCTCTTAAAGCTACCTGTTTGTCCCAAACGATGGTGGAGACTGGTAAATGTTGGAGCTGAAGGCAGTACTCGATTAGGAAACGCTCCTGGTCAATACGTCTTGCTTCGCTAAGGCAAGGCCTTAAACGAAATGCATATAGGCTACATGAGCATTATTGTTTAAATAATCCATTTTTTCAAAATTAGTGTTTAAAAACTCACAGAAACTTCAACAAAACAACAAATCGTTTAACTGTCACATGATATGTAATTACCAAAACTACTTACTTAAACGTCTTATTCATTTCCTAAGCATTCTTGTGAAAAATGCAAAAGAATGGTAATAACTGCAACACGCATTGATTATCAAATAATCAACTTGAAATTTTCAAGTCCAAATATCTGGAAAACGGTTGCTTATAGAGACTTGTAACAGGGATAGCTTTTCTACGTGGATATTGTAACGTAAATAAACTTAACTTGGTTTTACTAATTTATTTAACACTTAAATATACAACTTAATTTATATTAATAACTACGCTACTGTATAGCTCGATCGTATGGGCTCGTTCAGACTGTCCGTGCCATCTTGAGGGCTACCTATTTATCTCCGTCACAGAATTCCCGATCTTTCGAATTCCGGCAGTTGGCGACGGCATGTTCCAATTGTTTCCAATATTGACCGTTGTTCTCCGCGGAAGAGCGACTGGATGGTTCTCGAATATCTCCGGGGATGATCTCATCGCTGTCGATGGCAACATGTGAGGCGACAGGTCCGGCCTAGGTTCGTTACATTGCCCCCTTCTTAAAGACATTTCGTCCCGAAATTTCATCCTTGGAGTGTGACGATATCTGCATGACTCCCCATATCTGCACCGTGAAGTTCGATGGAAGTAACACTCCACGGTCTTCATGATCGGTCGTGGAAGAGGGTTACAGCAAACCAAAATCTTGACGCCGCTGGATCTGAATATCGCCTCCAGCATACTTTTATGACTCTCCCGTCCAACCCATCAATACCACAGGACAATTTTTGGAATTGCTAGATCCACCAGATTCTGGTCCACCATAGTATCTCTTAGTTTGGTGAGACTCTTCCAGACATCTTCATAGGACGGTTTATCTTGGGAATGCCTCTTGGTAACTGGGTAGTAGATGTTTCTCTGGCCTTTCTTCAACTGTAGCACCCCACCAACTTCTGGATTCTGCTCCCGCAGTGTTTGGAGTTGACCAAATTTCTTGGAGAACACTACTGCGATGCCCTGGACATTCGAAGATCTTCTGCCACACAGTGCGCTAGTGCGTAGTCAGCAGGCACCTCGAAAAGGTCTCGTGACTCTCTCTAGTAACCCCATGTAGAACTTTCTGCCCGTTTGAATACAAGGACATAAACTTCTCGAACGTCATATCATCCTCCGGGTGGCTTGAGGGTGCGAACTTGGTCATGGTTTCCAGCGTAAGGGCCAACCTGTTGAAATGGACGACCCTGGGTTTCCCTCGGGGTGGCTTATGGATTCGGTACACAAGGTCGTTTATCCTTTTCACGATCTTATACGGGCCTTCCCAGAGTTCCGCAACTTTGGTGATAGTCCACGACGACGTTTGGGGTTGTACAGCCAAACCAGGTCATCAACCTTAATCCTCCAGCGTCGGCCTTGATGTCATGGGTCTTCTTCATTTTATCGCTGGCACTCTGGATGTTCAACCG
The DNA here is from genome assembly GCA_018342105.1 of Gonioctena quinquepunctata. Classification (NCBI taxonomy): domain Eukaryota; kingdom Metazoa; phylum Arthropoda; class Insecta; order Coleoptera; family Chrysomelidae; genus Gonioctena; species Gonioctena quinquepunctata. The sequence goes on along the minus strand of JAFIRS010009220.1, from coordinate 6,063 downwards.
GACTCGTTCGTGGATGTCGTCCATTCTCTGCCGAAGTTTGCTGACGTAGTCCTCTCCGCAGTGTCTTGTCCTGGCGGTATCCCAAACTTCAGGTCACAAGGCAGTCGCAGTTCTCGGCCCATTATAATACTAGCAGGAGTTTGACCTGTTGACTCGTGTACTGCGGATCGATAGGCCATCAGGAACAAATGAAGATACTGTCCCAGTCTCTTTGATGGTCAGAGACAACCTTGGACAAGGGCGGTTGATCGTCCTGTTCATCCGTTCCACCATTCCATCGGACTGCGGATGTAGGGCCGTGGTTCTTGTCTTGCGGATGTTCAGCAGTAGACATATTTCTTTGGAAAAGGTTGATTTGAAATTTCTGCCTTGATCCGAGTGCAGCCCATTGGAATACCGAATCGACATATCCACTCTTTCACCAAGACGTCGGCGACGGTGATGGCTTCCTGGTTGGGCAGGGATAGGCTTCCGCCCACTTACTGAAGTAGTCCATTGCCACAAGGATGTATTTATTCCCGTGCTCGGATACGGGAAACGGCCGGCGATGTCAAGGCGATTCTTCGAACGGGCTGCCTACGTTGTACTGACGCATCGGGGCCTTGGGTCGTATTCGAGGTCCATTGCTAGCAGCGCATACAGCGCACTTTCTGCACCAGTCCTGACGTCAGCTTGACAATTGGTCCAGTAAAACGTTGCCTCACTTTCTGCAGGGTCTTCGTCACTCCCAGATGTCCTCCAGCGACTCCATCATGGATTTCCGCAGCACTTCCTCTCTTCTGTTCCTGGGAACAATTATTTGGCGTCTGTCTTCCCACCAATATCGGCCTCCAACACAGTTTCAGGATCCCATTGTCCAGAAAAAAGAGAGTTCCATTGTGCCCAATAGGACTTAACAGCCGGCGAGTAACCTGCGACTTCCTGCCATGATGGTCTTCGATTGCCCTTCTTCCAGCTGACGACTGCCAAGGTCGGGGTCTTTCTCTTGGTCTTTCTGGATCTTGTTCATTCCAGTTGTCATCCATTGCCGCGGTTCTACAAAGTGTTGCTTCTTTCTCTTCGCTCGTGGCAATGTGAGCAATCATCTGACATGGTCTTCGCGACAAGGCATCTGCATTCTTATGGCTAGTTCCGGCTCGATGTTCGATCTCGAAATCGAATTCTTGGAGTCTCTCGATCCAACGTGCTACTTGACCCTCAGGATTTTTTTAACTGTAAGAGCCATTTGAGAGCTGCATGGTCAGTTCTCAACAGGAATCTTCTTCCATACACGTACTTGTAGAAATGCTCCACTCCCTTTACAACAGCTAACAGCTCTCGCCTGGTGACACAGTAATTGTGCTCTGGTTTGCTAAGGTCTTGCTGAAATAACCAATGACCTTCTCCTGTCCCTCCTGGATCTGAGATAGGACAGCTCCAAGTCCCACGTTGCTGGCGTCCGTATCCAAAATGAATTTCCCTTTGGGTAGGGATAGCTCAGTATAGGTGCGTTGATCAAAGCTCCTTTCAGCTTCCGGAATGAATCTTGACATTCTTCGGACCACTGGAACTTTGTTTGGCCTTCCGTGAGCCTGGTCAGTGGTTTAGGATGTTGGCGAATCCCAGCACATATCGACGATAGTATGTGCATAAAAACCAAGGAAACTTCGAAGTTGGTGAATGTCTTTTGGGATGGGCCAATCTTAACAGCTTTGATCTTCTGGTCATCCACTGCTACTCCTTCCCCAGAGACAACGTGGCCGAGGTATCGTACTTTTTTGGAACAGATGGCATTTCTTAGGGCTCAGCTTCAATCCGGAGTTCCTCAGTCGCAGGAATACTTCTTCCAAGTTTTCACGTGGTCTCGAACGATCTGCCGACCACAATTATGTCGTCGAGATACACGACACGTGTTCCATGAGAGTCCCTTCAGCACCGTTCCATCAATCTTTCGAATGTGGCGGGAGCATTACAGAGCCCGAATGGCATAACGGTGAACTGCCACAATCCTGAGCCGATGGTAAAAGCAGTCTTTTCTCGATCTTCCTGAGCGAGTTCTCTTTGCCAGTATCCACTTTTCAGATCAAGGGTCGAGAAAATCGGGAACCAGCCAACGTGTCTAGGGTGTCATCTCATTCTCGGGAGAGGGTAACTGTCCTTCTTCGTGACATTATTAAGTTGGCGATAGTCTACACAAAAGCGTGTCGATCCATCCTTTTCTTCACCAGTACGACTGGAGGACCAGGGACTGTCAGATGGTTCGATAACTCTTCTTTTCCCATATCGCTTGACTATTTTGTCAACCTCTGCCTTCTTGGCAAGAGGAAGTCTTCTTGCTGATTGCCGGATCGGTCGGGCACCCCAGTATCAATCTTGTGCTGGACCACATTAGTTCGACCCCCTTTTTCCCTTTTCCGGTATCGAAGATGTCTTGGTACTTTTGACTAAATCTCTTAGTTTGGGCTGTTGAGCTGGTTTTATGTCTTTGGAAGAGATGGCAACTAATTTTCCTAGTTCTGTGGGCAAGTTGTTGGGTTGGCTAATCGTACCTCGTACGCCCCCGGGTCACAGATGAAACTGATGAGCAGTGCCCTAAAATTGTTCCTTTCTTTAAGGTCACTGGAAAGTAATTGACATTCATGACCCTTACCGGCACAAATTTTTCAGCACGTAACAGGGTTTTCCCCTGGGGCAATCCTCGTCCAATTTTCTCATCATGAAGTTTGGGCTCGAACATCACCCCCACCCCACTGCTCGCACTCCCGTCCAGGCGAGCCTCCAGAATGGTTTCAGCCCTCTCAGATGCTTACATCTTCAGCCAAAGCAAGGATCAACTCTTCACTTCTCCCATGAAGTACCAGCTCTTCTCCGTTGACACGTAGGACGCCGTCTCTGAAATCCAATTCAAACCCTCTGGAATTCATGATGTCCATTCCGATGATTGCATCGTCTTCGATGTCCGCTACAAGTGCCTGATGTTTCACTTTAGTGCTGCCCAAAAATTATTTCAATCGGTAGCTCGCCATATACAGTAGCTTTCCCTGTTGCTGTGCGTAGCTTCCAGTTGTCAGTTCAATTCGTTCCGGTGTTCTGGCAAAGGAAGGTCCGAGAATTGTCCTAGTCGCACCTGTATCTAGCAGCATGGTGCAAGGCTCGTTATTGATGAGACCGTCTACGAAAACACCTCTGTTCTGTCGTTGCAGGATAGCGACATATGCGTTGTTAACCAGGGCTTGCTGGAACAGGCCGACGATTGCCCTTCTCGTCGACCTTCTTTGATTTTTCCTGCATCGGAGTCGTGTTGAATGTTGGACATTTGCTACGCACATGTCCAATTTTCCACAATTCCAGCATCTTATCTGTCTCTTCTCAGGGAACACTTCCTTAATCACATTCCTTATGGCAGCTTCCAAATTAGCAGGCTCCTGTGGTCTTCCTCAATCATTCGGACTTTACTCTGGCTTTGCAAGATTGTTTCTGCCTCAATTCCAAAGGTGCCAGTGCGTCTACGAGTGTGTTGGACGGGCTAGTGTCAACGCTTGTCTGGTTTCTTGGTCACGGAGTCCATCCAGGAATGCTTGAACCGCTAGTCGCTCCATTACATTTTCTGGTGTGGCTGGATATGCGAGACGAACCAAGCGTGCAATGTCAGTTTCGAATTCTTGTAAGGATTCGCCCGATTTCTGGCAGCGATTTTTCAGTTGGGAGTGGTATACGTGTTCCAAATGGGCCTGGCCATACGTAATTCTAGATGTTTAATCAGCTGATCATAGTCCTCCTGTTCTTGGCGGTGAGGTTTGTAGAATATTCGTCGCTTCTCCACGTAATGCAAGTGTTAGTGCTACAGCTCTTTCCCCTGCATTCCATCCATTTGCTTTGGCGCTGCTTCAAACTCGTCGGCGGTAATTTTCCCATGGAGTTTTTCCGTCGAATTGAGGCGGCTTCATGGAAACTTCCTATTTCAGAAATGACCTTGACAACTTAGATACCCTCTTGAACTTTATCCAAGTTCAAACTCAAGTCCAGCATTGCATTTTGTTAACCATCTCTGTGGAGGGCGCACTATCAATTCGTTTTTCCAGCTTACTGATCGTTTCCCTTTATTTTGTCCATTTCTGCCTCGATTCCGTCTTTGATTTCATCGCTGATTATTTCCTTCATCTTGTCCATCTCTGCCCGACGGTTCCAATTCTTTTTTCTAGACGATTCCCACACCACAGAGTTCTTTTTTTAGGCCTTCTGTGTTTCTAGGAGCTTATCTTCCAGGCTCCTTGAATTTTCCTCGAAGCTTCTTCCAGATTTCTAAAGCTTCTCTTCCAGATTTAGAATTTTCTTGAAGCTTCCTTCCAGATTTCTAGAATTTTCTTCAAGCTTTTCCAGATTTCTAGCATTCTCTTCCAGGCTTCTTGAATTTTCTGAAGCTTCTCTTCCAGATTTCTCGAATTTTGTGCAGTTCTTCTTTTACGGATTTAGTAGTTTCTTCGAGTTTATTCATTTCCAAACTTAAATCACCTCCGGGAACTTCGAATAAAAATGTTTCGGGGTCCTCACCTTCTTTGTATGAAGTCCTTCTGCAAGTCTTTCCTGGAGTACTTGCTTTTTTACCCGTCGTTTCCAGTTCCCTTTCCTCCACTCCTGTTTCAATTCCGCTACTTCAATCCGCAAGGCGCACTTTTCTTGAACACATTTTGTCTTTGACGAGGTATCAGTCTGTTTCACACGAAAAGTTTATCAGTTTGTTAAAAAATTCACTTCGCGAATTCTTTTCCAGGGCCACCAGTCATTGTCTGTTTCACGCGAACAGTGTATCATTTATATTCCCACGCACAATTGTCCACTTCGCGAAAACCGGGCCACTGTCTATTTTGGACGTACAAAAAGGTCTATCAATTTATTTTTCTGACTATCCACTCCACGATCACTTGTTTATTTTCAAAATCTCACTTCAGACACCAATTGTAACGTAAATAAACTTAACTTGGTTTTACTAATTTATTTAACACTTAAATATACAACTTAATTTATATTAATAACTACGCTACTGTATAGCTCGATCGTATGGGCTCGTTCAGACTGTCCGTGCCATCTTGAGGGATACCTATTTATCTCCGTCACAGAATTCCCGATCTTTCGAATTCCGGCAGTTGGCGACGGCATGTTCCAATTGTTTCCAATATTGACCGTTGTTCTCCGCGGAAGAGCGACTGGATGGTTCTCGAATATCTCCGGGGATGATCTCATCGCTGTCGATGGCAACATGTGAGGCGACAGGTCCGGCCTAGGTTCGTTACAATATGATAGAGAGATTGATTTTCATACTGAAAAATGTTCTAGAGGTACGCTCAAAAAAGTTATGAATCTTCAAAAAAGAAAAAGACGTGGGTGGCGGTCCCTACGAGTAAGAGCGATAATAACATCAGGTTCGAATTTGACACCTCAAAAAACCTCTCAATACCAATTTTCGTTCAATTAAGTTCAGTATTTCGAAAGTTATAAAAAATAAAACGAAAATAAAAATAAAACTTTAACACCCTGTATCTTGGAAACGAAGCGTTTCCGAATATATATTTAGTTGAACAATTCATATTAGAATATTGTAGGACTCACCTCCTGAAAGTTCGTCAAAGTACTTCTGACTCACCCTGTATTGACTTTATCATTCTTCAAGAGGTCATTTTTAGGCAACGTTTTCGCTCACAAATATCACTCATAATGCCTCCTTCTTGTTTTTCAGCTTGAACTAGAAACACCAAATCACTCATTTTCGGTACAATTTTTCACTAACTTTCCACCTTTGACAGATTAAATTTAGTAAATGTGAAAAGTTAGGTTATGTGTAAATGTTGAAGAAGGAATATTTTTTCGATAAAACCGGCTACATTTAACGCAACGTTGTACAAAATGAGTGAGGTTTGTAGTTTGAGCTGAAAGGGGGCATTTGAGGATTTTTAGCAAAACGTGCTAAAATGACCTCTTAATAATAATTTTTTCCTGAAATTTTATTTTCGACAAGGCCACCGCCTTTCAATTATTATCCTTCACATTTACAAATTTTTATTTGGCTCCTGCCAAAAAAATTTTTTT
>JAFIRS010009219.1:0-11200 GCA_018342105.1 Gonioctena quinquepunctata | reverse complement strand
ATTTCGACCCATACGATAAACCGTTTAGTTTTTCGCGAAATGGACCTAATGATAAATCGGTGTTTTTTCGCCATTATAACGAATATGGATGGTTCCTCCCACTCTTTGAGATCATAAATGAGTTGTACGTTTCAATATATTTCTTTTAATATACCACTCAGGAGTATTGAGTTCAAATCTGAATAGTCATTTAAAATGTCAAAGGTCGATTATTGACCGATTTTCCGAGGTCTCATCCAAAACTCCTGAATCAGATTACTCCTTATCTGTCAAAATGAATCTGATGGATGAAATTTCATTCAATCTGGCGTAGCCCTGGCTTGCCAACTTTGATTTTTATGAACAACTTTTCCGACTCGAACTGAGAAAAATTTACATGATGTGTGGATGAGACTAATTTTGGACGTACAATCCGATGCCATTATGGACACCACTTAACGTGGAAGATTTTCGAAATATATCGGAAAATATCTCTAAGCTGTATTTTTCTGACAAAAATTGTTTTTATGGCATTATTTCGACCCAAATGGCAAGACAAAATCACGAAGTTTTTAAAAATATGAAGTTCTACTGATATGATATAAGACAATGGAGCCCAGTTTGGAAGAACGCTGGAAGGACATACTGTATCATGTCATTTCAAGACGTCACAACTCCATGTCGATCCATCATACTTACGCAGATTTCCCCTTAATACCGTTCTCTATCCCCTCCAAGTCGATCTATTGTACCGTACGCAGAACTTTCATAAATATCGTTTATAGCGTCTGTCTATCCTACCTTAGGAGAACATATATATATATATATATATATATATATATATATATATATATATATATATATATTTGATTCTGATATATTTTTTCAAGAAAAACTTCAACTATGTACAGAAAAAAATTAATGATTTCAATTGAAATTAAAGATTTTACATGTCCGAGAAAAACACCAAAAACTCATTCAGAGTGAAAACTTCTCATTTTAAGAAAAAAAATCATGCATTTCAATCTGAGAGTGGTTTTTCATCAAGAATTCAATAAATATATACTTTTTATTATATACTCAATGGGAGAAAATGTTCAAAAGAGATTTGTATAGTAGAAGCTGTAAATGATTATTTATCTAGGTGAATCATTATTTTGATGTGATGCAAAGATATTTGGCATATGCAATATGTGTATCAAATAAGTTGAAGATCGATCAACCTCTAAATATAAATTTATTGCTCATCGACTAATCGATCATTCTGTTGGTGCCATGGAGATATTGTGTAATCCTAACCTCACTTTTTGTTCCGTTAACGTTCTACAGACAAACAAACAGACATAAAGACAAGAAAGCGACTAAATATTGCATTGTCATCTAGTTCAGAGCTATGTCTGAAGTTTCAAAACTCGTCAGGAAGTCAGTTTGAAATCGATTGCAAGATTTGTACTGAACAGACACGAAAGCGAGCTGATATAAATGTAGTAAAAATCAGTCATGTTGAGAACCTTTACAATTATAAATGATCACCTAGTAGTGTATGACAATATATACCTCAAATGATCCTGTGTTTTCAAGGACGTATTGGCTTTTCTTCATCCAGCAACAGGACAGGACACAGAAATACTGAATTTGCCCTAAATATGTTGAATTTTATTTCATATGCGGAATTCGCCTCCTGAAAATTTCAAGAATAATTAATTTCCACACTGTGTCAAATTTTTGCATGAACGTAGAAAAATATATAACATCCAAACTTCAAAATAATCTGAATGAATGTAAACTCCCCTTCCACTCCTTCGGGGTTTCTGGAACATGAAAGCTAATATTAGAAGGTCAAAGAATAATTCAGTGAGAAAATTGAATAATAATTTCCGTGAAAAAAATGTAGAAAAAATCGAATTCCTTTTTCATATATTTTATTTGGGATGACTATATTTTCATTGGATTCATATATCCAGCTGATATACACCTTCCTCATGACAAGGTGGCCTGATATCAATACTCAGCATAATATAATTCACCCCACAAAAATAAAATTCAAACTCATAAAATTTCAAATTGATATGAAATATCAAAAATTATTATTCAAATAAGTGATTCATGAATAATTCTTCATCTAATATTGATTTTTATTCGTTGAAGGTATGAATGAAAAACAACTTTTCAATAATTCCCATCGAAACTTTACTAGGTACATTTGTGTATATTTTAAAACCAAAACTTTAATAAACTATATTTAGTGAAAAAACTGGTTCTCCATTGCATTAGTGCAATAAAATGTTTATTGTACTCATCTGTCATTCTACCACAGTGTTTTGTGATCATGCAAACATGAACGTTCAAATCGACGCTATTTCAGTCCATTTTTTGTGATATTGTATAACATTTTACACAATTGGATAGTTCATATTATTCTCGATCATATTTATTGCATACTGGATTACGAAAATACTAGAAAATAAAATTTATCAAAAATCAGTTAAATTATTCCTAACATATGTATTAGTTCCCAACTTTCTTAATGCAAATCGATAGTGCTAATTAATTAGTGAATATTTTGCTATTGAATTACGCTTTCTATTTTCCCACACTTAGTGCCACCTAAATAAACACAAATATTTTGGCATGAACGTAGAAAAAATATTGTATGCAACAAGTGCAAAAAGCGTTTATGGCACTTCGACGTGTTGTCCAACTCGGCCTGACGGCCTCGACGGACAACTTCACGTCGAGTGCAATAAACACTTACTTTTTGTACTTGTTGCATGAATAACTATTTGATATCTCTAGTCACAAAATAAAAAACCTCAAATAAAGTGTAACATATTTTGAATTCCAGAGTTTAACATTGAATGGGAATATTTTTGAAAAACAAGTTTACATTCGCGAAGATTAAGAGATGTACTAATTTCATCATACAATCGAAAATAAGCATTTTTGTTCAAGAAAATTTTTTTAATTACCATTTTTTGTAATGAAATTCCAACATATTAATTCAATTAATATCTTCCCTCTTCTGGAGAGTGACAATATTTTCCTTGTTTTCGTAGGAGATTTCTGAAAGCAGGTTCCCTTCAGCTCAGTGAAATTGAACCAAACTGATATCCCTTTTATTCTGATTTTCAACTGACCAAATGTTCTTATTCCTGCTGTTTGCTAATGTGGATAACAAAATCTCAGAACTCCTGAAATGAATACATGGGTTTTAAAAAATGGATCCAATACAAATAACTAATCTCCACCCTGTCATGATGAAGGTGTATATTAGCTAGAAATATGAATCCAATGAAAACATGGTCATCTCAAATAAAATATATATTACTGGAATTTTATTTTTCCACATAATTTTTTTTATAATTGTTTTTAACCACCAGTTTAGTTGCAAAGCAACCCTCAAACGTCAGAGACTTGTGTGAGTTAGGAAGACGTGGACCCTAGTTCTTTAAGTGTCATCCGAAGCACTACTCGGCTAGTAACCGTGGACAGTCCGAACGATTGATATCTAGGTAACAAGGATGTTCGGTTGGTCACCTATCTCCTCTTGCTCAACGAAACTACAGACATAAATGTTTATTTCATTAGCCGTGCCAAGATTCGAACTCGGACCATCTGGACATCACCTCTACGCCCATCCACCAGTCCAGTTTGTTATAATACTTCTTCCATTTTTTTCACAGAAATTATAATTTAATTGTCTCACTGAATTAATCCTTGTTTTTCTACTATTAGCTTTCAAGTTTCAGAATCCCCGAAGGATTGTGGAAAAGGAGTTCACATTCATTTGAATTATCTTGAAGTTTGGCTGTTATATATTTTTCTACGTTCATGCAAAAACCAAAACTTCATTGAAATATATTTAGTGAAAAAACTAGTTCTTTATTGCATTAGTGCCATAAAATGTTCATTGCACTCATCTGTCATTCTACTACAGCGTTTTGTGATCATGACAAACATAAACGTTCAAATCTCCCCCTCCCTTTTTAGTCCATTTTCTGTGATATTGTATTACATTTGAAACAATTGCATATTTTGAATTCAATCATATTTATTGCATACCGGATCACGGAATTACTAGAGAATGGAATTTATCAAAAATGAAGTTTGAGTTGAATTGTTCCTAACATAGATATTAGTTCCTAACTTTCTCAATGCAAATCGATAGTGTTAATTAATTATCAAATATTTTGCTATAGAATTACACTTTTTATTTTCCCACACTCAGTGTCACCTAAATAAAACGTTTTTTGATTTTTAGAAAAAATATTGTATGGAACTCGTGCACAAAGTGTTTATAGCACTCGACGTGTTGTCCAACTCGGCCTTACAACTTCACATCGAGTGTAATAAACACTTACTTTTTGCACTTGTTTCATAAATAACTATTTGATATCTCTAGTCACAAAATAAAGAACATCAAATGTAGGGCAAATTATTTTGAATTTCAGAGTGTAACATTAAGTGGGAATATTTTTGAAAAACAAGTTTACATTCGGTAAGGTTAAGAGATGAACTAATTTTATTACAATTGAAAACGAGCAGTTTTTATCAAGAATACTTTTTTAACTACTGTTTTTTGTAATGAAACTCCAACATAACAATTCAATTAATATCTTACCTCTTCTGAAGAAGAAATTCCATCCATTGGTCATATTACAAAAGTACCTAGTTACAATATTTTCCTTGTTTTCGTAAGAGACTCCTGAAAGCAGGTTTCCTCCAGCTGAGTGAAATTGAACCAAACTGATATCCCTTTCATTCTGATTTTCAATTGACCAAATGTTTGCTGATGTGCATAACAACATCTCAGAACTCCTGAAATGAATACATGGGTTTTAGAAAATGTAATCAACAGAAATAACTAGGTGTGCAGCACAACTATGAGTAATTTATTTTCATAAGATGAATAATTTTAATGAATAATAACCTACTCAAAATGTTTATATATGTTCTCTACTCGCTTTACCAAACTTTGGATGTTTCTCTTTATGAACTAACTGAAACTCCTATGAATCGTTTGTATTTAAGGCAAATAGGGTTTTCGTAAACTCAGTTGAGGGATAGCATCAGGTTTCATTCTGATTTTATTCCTTACCACAAACTTATCATTCTTCCTAAATAAGTGCACACTGCAGACACAATTTTTGTCACTCAATTGCTCTATAGTGGATCCCTTTGTAGATTCCAAGAGTCATGCCTCGGAAGAGTGATCCTAAACAAAAAATAAAATTGAAGTGTCTTAGAAATCATAAATGGATTCAAATTGTATTGTTCTTTATACTTTAATTTATGAGTACTTACATAAAATGAATCATTCGTCTCACAAAATAGAACCATGTATACAAGTATATATATATATATATTTTTTTTTGAAGTGTGGGTTTTCTTGAATCCTGGTATATTTATTTTTTTGGTTGGAGGTTCTTAGGTTTGGGATTCTTGTGTAAAAATAAAACTATCTCATATCATTCTAGACGTTTCGCCCCTGGCCGGAGGCATCTTCAGTGGTTTTTTTTTTAATAATCAAGTTTCCCACCCACTCAAGTAAGAATAGAAATCGACCCAACAGGTACACCAACAATTTTTACTGCAAAACAAAACCCCCCATAAACACATTGATCTCTAGCTGTCGAATACACTGCCAATGCCACGTCGTTCTCGACATTGGGTTAGAATAAAACCTTTAAAACCTTTAGAACTCACCACACTGAGGAATAGCAAATATAAATAATACAAAATGAGTCATCTTCACAATGATGATCGCCAAGGTACGTACAAACATCGTTTTTCTGCCACACCCTTTCCCCAGACTAAACATTTCTCCCTTGCACATGTCAACAACTATTATTTTCATTTTAACCATAACACAAAATGTTTTACTTTTCAGATGTCATTGTTAATTACCAGAACAAAAAATTAAAAATTGATTATTAAAAAAAAAAAACCCTACTGAAGATCTCGGCCAGGGCGAAACGTCTGAGTGATATGAGATACTTTTTTTTTACACAAGAATCCCAAACCTAAGAACCTCGAACCAAAAATATATATATATATATATATATATATATATATATATATATATATATATATATATATATATATATATATATATATATATATATATATTTTTTCTATTTTGATCATTAAAATTTCAATAAGCTGATTCAGTCAATCATAATTTTAACGACGTTATTACATCATCATTAAAATTAAAATATGGAGTTTGAAATTATTTACTTAACACAATATTGAATGTATCTGAATATTTTGAAAATATGGCCGAAAATGATTTAACTCAATATAATATTTGTAACATTTATATTCACTACAATATTTTATTTAGTTGCGTCGCATTGAACGTAGTGTATCCAAGGACTTGTTTTTTTTTCACGCATGTTTATCCTTCATAAGTAGGGGAAGTTTAGAAAGCCGGACGGGCGCATGTAAGATCGCATTAGATTACTTAAACGAAGTTAAAATTGGCTTTGTTTGATATCATTTCTATTGTTAAGCTATTGTATTTTTAATGGATCATTTCAACGTCCTACCGTGATTTCTGTTTTAATTTCGCCGTTTGATTAACGTGGTTGTCATTTGTAAGTTTGCCGCAGTTTTTTTTGCTTATAGTATTTGACGTTTACGGTTTATATACGTGGTTTGTTTTGTATTTCGGTTTTATTTTGGTTAAGATGCGAAATTTTACAGGCATGTTTTTTTCCATTGTTTTGTTTTTATCGAAAAGTTTGTTCATGTGCGGTTTTTTTTCATTATCATTTTTATATAAGATGCATGTATCGTTTTTTTGTTTTTTCGTAAAGGGGTTTGGGGTTTTCATATATTCTGATTATTTCTATATTTTCGATTTGGATAGTTGTGAATTTGAATAACATTTTTTTTGTAACCAAATGCATCAAATCGTTACACTAACTATTTGTCAAACGCACCCCTCAGTTACAAAAAAAATGTTATTCAAAATTTAACTGACAGAGCTATAAAGCTTGCTCACCCAAAATTCAGGAAAAAAATTATATAGAAATAATCAAGAATATATTGAAAGAAAATAATTACCCCAGCCACTTTGCAGAAAAAAACAATAAAAAAACGAATACATGCGATCTACAATAAAAATGATAATGAAGTAAAGAAAACAACAACATACATACCTTTACCATACATGACAAACTATCGAATAAAATTAATAAAACAATGGAAAACACAACATAACTATTGCACATCGACTGAAAAATACGAACAAAACCATTTATTCAAAATTCCAGAAATACCAAAACAAACAAACTCATACAGTATATAGAATACCATGTAAAGACTGTCAAAGTACCTATATAGGTCAAACAAAACAATATTTGCAGAAACGAGTACAAGCCCACAAATATTCAAAACCGAATTACCAGCCTTATCAAAACACAAAAGAAAATCAACATAAGTTTAACACCAACAACGTTGAAATTTTGACCAAAGAAAGGAATCCAAGAGTAAGAACATTCCTTGAAATGATACATATTAAAAAAAGACCCCAATAGCATTAACAATAGAAATGATATCAAAACTTAAGCCAGATTTATAACAACCCTTTTTAAATTCGTTTAAAGTAATCATAATGAACGATCTTTACATGCTGCCAAAAAAATACAGTCCGGCCCATATATTAGAACTCAATATAAACATTCCCATGTACCTACTTATGAAGAGGATAAACATGCATGAAAAATAAACAAACCATTCCCGATCACTTCGACGCAGGTCACACTCCCAATAATAACCTCGTTCAATGTGAACGCAAACTCAAATAAAATAATTTGTAAGTGAATACTCATAAAATGTTACAAATATTTATATTGAGTTAAATAACATGTTATATTTCGAACCATATGTTTTTTCAAGAATTATTTTAGTGCATACATTTCAATATTGTGTTAAGTTAAATGTCTCAAACTCCATATTTTTTAAATTTTTGTGTTTTAACCTGATGATGACAAATACCATGTCGAAACGTCGTTAAGGAAAATTATATGAATTGACTGAATCAGACCTTTATTCCGAGAATTTGAAGAAAATATATATGTGGTCAAGAAACTAAAGAAAAATATATTCGGCTGGGAACTAGGTACTGCCAAAAAATGGATGGATATTTTACAACGATGGGAAAATAGAATAGGAAGGAACAACACCAAATTGCTGAAAGATTACTCAAACACAAACAAAAAAAAATTGCAGCAGAGATAAATAGAAGAATTTTTCTGGTAAGATGTAAAGATCAGAAACTAATACCAAATTTTTTAAAATAAATAATAAACTCAAATTCAAGCATTGAGAATTTAAACAAAAATATGAGCATATTTTGAATTTTCTACATGAAACTCATCCAAATTTGCATCAATGAATGCTATAGAAACATTCTTCGAATTTGAATAGAAACATTGAACATATCAAATATAAATTATCACAAAACGTTGTCCTGATATACTAAATAGTTTTTCGAAAATCAACAACTTTACTACGAACGATTTTTCCAAACACTGAAAGAAAAACAGAAAAGAAAAAATTGAAAACTTACAAACAAAAAAAATAAATCTTTCAAAAATAGAACTTAATGAAAATTGATAGAAAAACCTAACTGACACAAATATTCCTGAAGACATTTTATATACCTTGAGTCTTGGTCAAAATTTCAACTACGAAAATAGGAAATCCCTTACAGAATCGATAAGCAAATTTAGAATTTTGGAATTACCTATCAAACGAGCGAAAATCAGAATGAAATCAGACACAAAATCAATAACATCATTACCAACTTCAAAACCAGTTTTGAAAAACGGACAAAAAATTAAAAAAAATATCTTCAACAAACTTTTAATAAAACTAAAACTTTTTTAAAGGAAAATACCGAATTACTTATACTCGGGCTGATAAAACTAACAAAACAGTAATTATGCAAATATCTGAATACAAAGAAAAACTAGAAATTTGCTAATGGATAAAACCACATATAGAAAAGAGAGATTCAACCCCACAGAAAAACTTCAAGCGAAAGTTAATAAATTAGTAAATAATTGGTTCTCGCCAACCCTTATAGATCAGGTAACAAAAACAAACTCAATATACACAACGCCCAACCTCCAACAATATAAGGGTTGCCCAAATTACACAAAACTGAATTCCCTTCGCCCTATTGTCAGAATATTCAATCTGCCACTTACAATTTATCAAAATTCCTCTCAGAAATTCTTTCAAATGTTATTGGAAAAATGATTACTATGTGAAAACTCCTGGGAATTTGTGGAATTTATCCGCAATATAACAGTTCCAAAAATCATATAATAATCTCTTAGATATAGTTACTTTATATACAAATATAGATACAAAATTAGCGATAGAGATCATAAGAGAAAAATGGCATGAAATACAAAATCACACAACACTAACCTTGGAAGAGTTTTGAAAGGAATTGAACTATGTTTAACCTCAACATACTTTCAATATGAAAATAAATACTACTACAAATATTCGAATTGCAATGGGATCTCCAATTGCTGCAACAGTAGCAAATCTGGTATGGAGTATGTTGAAGAAAAAATCATCAAATCACTAACATTCAAACCAATATTCTTCAAACAATATGTAGACGATTGTTTAACCCTGTATCCCTATTGACAAAGTTGATGAAATTCTAGAAAATTTAATAAATATCATCCTAGATTGAAATTTACAATAAAAAGAAATAGAAAACAAATAAACTTTCTCGACACAACAATAATACACGACAATACTGGAAAATTTTCACAAACTGGTTTATTAAACCAAATGATCAAATCGTTACATAACTATTTGTCAAACGCACCCTCAGTTACAAAAAAAATGTTATTCAAAATTCAACTGACAGAGCTTTAAAGCTTGCTCACCCAAAATTCAGGAAAAATTGTATAGAAATAATCAAGAATATATTGAAAGAAAATAATAACCCCAGCCACTTTGCAGAAAAAACAATAAAAAAGGGAATACATGCGATCTACAATAAAATGTATAATGGAGTAAAGAGAACAACAACATACATACCTTTACCATACTTAGACAAACTATCGAGATAAAATTAATAAAACAATGGAAAAACACAACATAACTATTGCACATCGACTGAAAAATACGAACAAACCATTTATTCAAAATTAAACCAGAAATACCAAAACAAACAAACTCCATACGTATATAGAATACCAGTAAAGACTGTCAAAGTACCTATATAGGGTCAAACAAAACAATATTTGCAGAAACGAGTACAAGCCCACAAATATTCAAAACCGACATTACAGCCTTATCAAAACACGAAAAGAAAAATCAACATAAGTTTAACACCAACAACGTTGAAATTTTGACCAAAGAAAGGAATCCAAGAGTAAGAACATTCCTTTTAAATGATACATATTAAAAAAATACCCCAATAGCATTAACAATAGAAATGATATCAAAAACTTAAGCCAGATTTATAACAACCTCTTTTAACTTCTGTTTAAAGTAATCATAATGAAAACTGATCTTTACATGCTGCCAAAAAATACAGTCCGGCCCATATATTAGAACTCAATATAAACATTCCCATGTACCTACTTATGAAGAGGATAAACATGCATGAAAATAAACAAAACCATTCCCGATCACTCTGACGCAGGTCACACTCCCACAATAACCTTCGTTCAATGGAACGCAAAACCTCAAATAAAATAATTTGTAAGTGAATACTCATAAATGTTACAAATATTTATATTGAGTTAAATAACATGTTATAGTTCGAACCATATGTTTTTCAAGAATTATTTTAGTGCATACATTTCAATATTGTGTTAAGTTAAATGTCTCAAACTCCATATTTTTAATTTTAGTGTTTTAACCTGATGATGACAAATACCATGTCGAAACGTCGTTAAGGAAAATTATATGAATTGACTGAATCAGACCTTTATTCCGAGAATTTGAAGAAAATATATTTATATATATATATATATATATATATATATATATATAAATATATATATATATATATAAATATATATATATTATATATATATATATATATATATTTATATATATATATATATATATATATTTTATTTTGAAAAAGAAATTTTTTTAAAAAAAAAAAAAATTAAAAAAAACCCAAAAAAAAATTTTTTTTTAATTTATTTTAAAAAAAAAAATATATAAT
>JAFIRS010009218.1:0-11203 GCA_018342105.1 Gonioctena quinquepunctata | reverse complement strand
GATCTAAAAAATAAATACTCTTCTGGCCGGATAAATTAGCTGTAGAAACCATAAAAATTATTCATGAATATATTATTTCCCCTCTGATACATATAATCAATTAATGCTAGTTAAGTGGAGAAATTCCACAGCAATGGAAAGAATCAGTTATCACTCCAATTTTTAAGTCTGGAAATCGTGGCCAACTAAATAACTACAGGTCAATATCCGTTATCAATAACCTAGCCAAAATATTTGAACATGAACATGAACATGAACATGAACATGAATGATGAATGTGGAATAAAATTTCTCAGAAAATGATGAAGTCGACCCCACCATATTCCTTGAACCAGTAACAAAAAATGAAGTTATCATTCACATATCAGATCTCAAAATTAATGCTCTTCTGGCCGATAAATTAGCTGTAGAAACCATAAACATTATTCATGAATATATTATTTCCCCTCCGATACATATAATCAATTAATGCTTGTTAAGTGGAAAAATTCCACAGCAATGGAAAGAATCAGTTATCACTCCAATTTTTAAGTCTGGAAATCGTGGCCAACTAAATAACTACAGGTCATATATCCGTTATCAATAACCTAGCAAAAATATTTGAACATGTAGTTAAGAACAGGCTTATTAATTCTTTTCGCTTACACAATATTATTACTGATAGACAGTATGGCTTCATCCAAAACTCAAATACTGAAGATGCTGGAGTGGATTTTCTAGAACAAACAGTCAAAGCCCTGGACAACTGGATTGAAGTGTGCATTAGTTTTCTTAGATATTGCCAAGGCTTTTGACACAGTTTCACACGAACTACTACTCAGCAAACTAAGTCATTACGGTATTCGTGGTCGATCGCTAAACCTTATGTCCAATTACTTAACAGGTAGAGTACAGCAAGTGAAAATTGGAAACAAACTGAGCTCTGTCTCACTTGTTGAAATCGGGGTCCCACAAGGGACAGTGTTAGGCCCGATATTGTTCCTCGTATATATGAACAACATCTCAAAAATAGCTGGTCTCGAAGGGTACCTCATGCTGATGATACAGCCCTTATTCTCACGGGGATAGATTGAAATGAAGTCAAACACTGCTGAAAAAGATCTGCAAAAAATTATATGGTTAACACTTGATGAACTCACACTCAATATTGAAAATACAAAATTTGTGACTTTCACACCAACGGTTGTAAACCAACCAGAAATTCGTACTTTGAAATAACACCGCGTGCACTATCAAAATAAATATTCATGTTTATGCCCTACAATAGAAAAAGCATTATCAATAAAGTATCTAGGGATTTTCTTAGACCAACACATAATATGGTCGGATCATATAATGCACGTTAACAAGCGACTGGGAGCCTTTTATATCTTGATAGACATTCTCTCGAGAAAAAACCTCATAATGCTCTACAACTCCTAGCCGAATCTATTCTATCATACTGCATTACAATAAGGGGTGGGGCCTTCAATACTTCACTAAATATTCTCCAAACATCACAAAACACAATTCTAAAAATTATTCTAAAAAAAGCAAACGGTTTTCCACTGACATTCTTAAACAAAAAAAAATATTGAATATTAAATTACTATTTTCCCACCAATGTTTGAAAAAAACACACAAGAATTATGCGAATTTCAATCACAAAAAACTGGAATAACAAGATCCACTATAAACATGGATCTCAGTATCCTACCCTTCAAATGAACACTAACACAAAGATCTTTTTTCTTTTATAACTTATAAAATTTTAAGTTGAAACCAAAAACTATATTCTACATTTTCCAGAAAAAATTTACGATATCTTAAAATCAACATCAATTTAAATCAGTACGATGGTGAAAAAAAACAATACCTTTCATCTGTCCTCCACAGTAAAATATCCAAGAAAGTACATACTTCATTTATATATTTATATTTCTCCCTTTTTGAGTTTTATAAACCTTTCTACCCACCTACTCAAATCAACAACATGATGTGTACGCTTTGCTGGAAAGTATTCAGACCGAGAACATAGCAAGACAGGCAATCTTTGCCTAGGCTAAAGTGCTCGATCTGGAAACTTTATTTTATTGATCAATGTATATATTTTCATACAATGTACACCTGATGATGAATAAACTGAAACTGAAACTTGTCCCAAGAAATTATGAAGGAACATATGACCACATACCATCGTAACTACGCCATTGATTTACGAAAATAAAAATGTTTACTTCAAATGAGCACGTTGATAAACCTTGATTAGGGTACCAAGTTTCAAATTTTTTCCTTCAGGAATTTTGGAGAAAAAAAAATCAAAATTTTTTCGTACTTTCGACACCCTGTATCTCAGAGGAGATGCATTTTAGGACATACCTTGCAACTTTTCACCTCGAAATGAGGTGAGAAATCTGTAGTCGGAGTTTGTCGGTCTTATTTTGACTCACCCTGTATATGAAAAAAAAATCTAATATAGGGAAAAGGGTGGATGGTTCGAACACTGGGATGTTTTGAACAGAGCTAATAACTTCTTTGTGAGTATTTTCCTTGGAACTCTTCCTATGCTCAAATAACGGCAACACGGTTCCCTTCAAGTGGCAACAGTTACTGCAGTTGTACATGTAATAATAAAAATATTTGACTTGCTAGTTACTAGATAAATTACAATCACAAGTTGAAAAACATCGATTTTCTTTAAAAAAACCTGAAACAAGTCGATTTCTATTGTCAGTTTCTATTGTCAATTTACAGTATGAAAATATTACCCCCTTCTTGCACCCACTTTGAATTATGAGCACCCCCTTGAAATTTTTACATGAGATGGAGGAGTCGTGTGGCACCTTGTTCGGAAGGGATTTTCATTCTCTGTTCAGCAATATTGAGTTTTTCAAATTTGGTGCGATCATAACCGGCAAAATTTATTTTGAAAATGTGAAATTTTACGAAGTAGAAAAACACAAAGTCATCTCCACACTAATATCGCAATCGATTGGTTATGTGATGGTGGGATTTTGCTTGATGGATGGCCCCTGTGTGCTGTCATTCATCACTCATTGCTCATTACGATCATTGTTCTACATATCGTTTGTTCCTTTTATATTGGGTAATGGCTTTAGCCTCCCTAGAGTAAGAGAAAAAGTGAAATAATAATTGTTGATTGGAAAACTTTTGTTGTCGTTGTTTTGAAAATTGAATTCGTGAATATAATTTAATTTTTTACCCATCATTTTTTTTAAATTTTCCGCCCATCATAACTAATCATTGCGATATTAAATGTGGAGATGACTTTGTGTTTTTCTACTTCGTAAAATCATACCACTCCACTTTGAGATACAATGGACTTCTACCACAGGTAAAAAATTTTATAGTTCACGTAGAATGAAGGGAATAATGTCACATAATGTTTAGGAAGTATTTTTCAATTTATTTTACAATTAAATTGAATGTTCAAAAAACTTTTTAACAAAAAATTAAACCGACGAAATAAGGAACTGAAAAGTCACAATAAAAGCTTTTTAACAAAAAATTAAACCGACAATAATCAACTGAAAAGCAAAAAATAAAATAAACCTTCTTAGTCTAAATGATAATTGAGCTCCTAAACTAATGTAAGTAACTGATTTTGAGTCGGCGCCAAACAAACAATTATCGAATATCATTATCTATGGAAGAAGTCATCAAAACGCAGCCGTGCATCTCGCTGCCATCATTTTACGCTTCACCTAATTCAATTGCTAGTTTGTTTGGCGCCGACTCAAAATCAGTTACTCACATTAGTTTAGGAGCTCAATTATCATTTAACTAAAAGGTTTATTTTTGCATTCGTTGATTTTTCGTCGTTTAATTTTGTTAAAAATTTTATTTACTTAGTTCCGTATTTCGTCAGGGTTTTAATTTGTTAAAAATTTTTCAATTCGTGGCTAAAATCTACCAATTACTACCTACTTGTTTTTTGATTACTTCCAAAATACTCACTTACCCACCTCACTTCAACTATTACCAGTTAAATAATATGAATATCTACTTTTACTATTTGTTGTAATATAAATTATTTTCGTTGTTCTGGTTGGTTTATTTCATTACTCTGTATATTATTCCATCCTCCCCTAAAATTAAGATGCCTAAAAACCCTGGTGTATTCACTGATTCGATTTTGTTTAGAATTTTTGGGGGACAACAAATGAAAAACTTTAAATTCTGCTTAGAACTTCATTAGTAGATGGCGCGGTTAACGAATGTTTGTGGTTTGTGTCACGCAAAATGTCAAACTTCAAACCTATGAAATTTTCTTTTTCTGTCAACATTACTTCATGCAAAAATTGATCGTTTACAAAGATTATAGTGCTACGAACAAGATCCCGCTCAGAACAGTTGACGCGAAAATGAGATGAAATTCTCGAAACTTACTACAATGTTTACATCTGTCTGTCAAAAATCAGATTTTTCTTGAGGTCTACCTGGCGATTTTTTCAAAGTGATTTCTTCTCAAATGGCCTTTTTCGGGTCATGGAAACTTCCACGAAGGAATGAGAAAAGGTAGGAGAGTGGACTGATGTCTCTAGATGATGAATTAACTTGAAAATTGAGGGGACTGGAAAATGTCTCCGATGACATTAAACTCCCCGATACAAACTATTACCAAGCCATTCACTGCCCATCTCTGCCGGACTATTACCTCTCTAACAACCTTCTGACATGAACAAAATCAGAGAGTTGATTGTAGATATCATAAAATCTGTTGATGAAGTTGAGAAATCGATGAATCCTGGTGTGCGACAGTCTAGGCTGCTTCCAGCTATCTTAGAATGACTTCGCCGGAAAAGGTGAGCCCTACTAACAAAGATGAGGGAAAAAATAATTTAAATGCTTTTCTTTTATTTTTCAGTAACACCCGCATGAGATAATCGGAGAAGGAGGGCGATCTAAACCAAGCAGTTGTTCGGAAGAACAAGGCCCACTCCCAAGATCGATAAGGCTAATGACTATGATTAGGATGATTATCACTTTTTAATAAACACATGAATTTCAAAAGTAAGCGTGGACTTTCTATTCTATGAAGATATATTGATTTTGACTAGTGAATTCTGAACCGTCCCAGAGGGTCCCATAATTCTTTGGAAGTAAATATCCACTATATTCAGAATTTTCCAATACTTTTAGTCAGAAGACTGTCATCTAATGGGAATAATTTCATACAAAATATATATAATATAAAAAATAGATATAAAAGTAATATTTGACTTGCTAGTTACTAGATACATGACAATCACAAGTTGAAAAAAGTTATTCCAATGGGAAAAGGTTCAGAGAAGATTCAAATTAATTTATACATATACGAGTCATTTTACTAGTAGTGGAATAATATTAGATTTTAGCTTCAGAAAGTTAGGGGACTGCGGGAACTTTTTACTATACATTAGTGATGATGTAAGGAACAACATATAAGAAGTTACCAACCATAAAGTATGTGCTTAATTAATTATTTAACAAATAAGTTGCCAAATTACATTGAATATTGAATATTAAAAAAAATGAATAAATAATGGTGCCACTCGCAAAAATGGATAAAATTTTTATTTAAAATAAAAACTATAAGCTGCAGAATTTTTTCGCTAACGTGCGAAAAAAAATGTGAGGTGGCGCCTCTGAAGTGCAGCGCTGGAGGAGCACGTCGCCACGAGCGAAAATGGTCCAATAGTCTCAAAATGGCAGATGTTGAAAACTTCGCATTTATTTCATTTCCATACCCAATATCGGCGAACTATAAAGTCGTTTGATAGAGCTTCACTATCTCACAAATTTTACCCGATTTTTTTCTCTTAGATGTACACATAAATAACAAATAGGTAGCTGTAAATTATCATTCATGAAATCTACCTTTACGACTGGCCATGCCATCGTTTTTTCAATGTCATATTCTGGTTCAGCGACCTCAAAAACCCTTATAGTATCAATGTGGGTAAAAATGCCCTAACAAAATTGTTTTTCATTGTTTAAACAATTAATAAACAAGCAGTGCACGAATTTAAGTTTATAACTTTTTTCTGCGAGCAATTTCTAAGTAATATCAGAAGGTTTTAGAAAAATCCATGGAATCCTCCAGGATTCCAAAATAATGCATGATTTTAGGCTATTTTTACTCCGCTATATGAAGGTAATTTGAGTTCTTGCGATAAGATAGTCGTGTTTTCTGCCAAAATAGTGAACACCTCTCAATTTGTCCAAAAGCTGAGAGGTTCTTTCACTCAGATAGGAATCGAACCAATTGAAGCTTCGTCCTCTGAAGCTGTAGAGATGGAAGCTTACGTAACAGTCAAAAGCTTTAGATATGTCGCAAAACACTTTCTTCAGACTAGAATATAGATTTTTCAGAAAGCGAAAGAGATTACATTTCATTGGTTTGAAAGCTATCCGCTCCATCATAAGATTTTTATCACGAGCAAACAGGGACAGAAATACATAAGTACCAACTCGGTGGAGCTGTATCAATAGAAAATTAACCATACAAAATAAATTGGTACGGTACATAATTAGAATTATTTCGGAACCCTCTCGAAAATTCTATATAACACTCAGGGTTATTATATATATATAATACTGACAATATATAATAACATGGAATAGTTTGTTCTAAAATATGTTACATCGATCGATCAACCTCAAAATATTTCACAACGAATTGACATAACCTTAAAGGCGACAAAAGCACAATCACAGAACGGATCAGGAGAAGCAAATCACAAAAACACCCTGTGTGGTATGAAATTGCAGTTTACTGGAACGACGTCGGCGCCATCTGAAACTCTAGATAACTCCCTTTATCAAGTGGGCTGTTGTCCCCCAGTTTGTCCCAATATTTTACAGGTATAAGTGGATACACCATGCTTTTAGACATCTTACCTAAAATATACTGATTTTGACGGAACAAGAATAATGTCAGTTGCGATCTGTCATTGTCAACTACGTAAGTGTGTGCTAATGTTCACTAGTGAAAAATCAATTATCCCCTATTTTTCCACCCGTAAGGGTGGCTAATTCCTTTCGAAATCTAAATATAAGGTATACCCTATCTATTAAAAAAAGAATCATCCAAATCGAAGAACTCAGTACGAAGTTATGCCTCATAGAATCGGTTAACGGATCAGAATTCAGAGGGTTAGTGATCAATATCCTTCATTTCGCTACCCGTAGGGGTGGATTTCATCTTTTTAATTTGAATGGGACCAAAGTCGAAGTAAACCCTATCCACTGACAAAAGAATTATCGGAATCGGACGCCTCAGTAAAAAGTTATGCGTGATCATACATAAAAAAATATGATGGAAAAACATAAAATATACGGGTCGAACCTCCTCCTTCTTGGTTTCGTCGGTTAAAAATGACCACCAATCACTTCTTGACAATAAGCAAGTCGATCTTGGAATTCTCGTAGAACATTTTGTAGGACCTCAGGGGTTATGTTGTTGATCTCTTCCGTTATTCTAACTTTTAAATCTGCAATATAGTCTGGTCTATTGAAAAATACTTTTGATTTTGAATAACCCCATAAGAAATAATCAGATATTTTCTTGTCTGTTTTGCTAAACGTCAGGAAGAAGTCGTTCAAGACACCAAAAAATCATTCACAAAACCCACATAAATAATGTTATGTCAATCTAATAGACTACTGTTATTTTGATATTTATAAGTTCCCGACACACGTCAGTGTATCGGAAAATATTTGTGTGTGTATTTGTTTCAACTATGGCTCATTTATCCGAAACTCAAAGATTAGACATTTCAATAATGATTGGATGCGGTAATAAAACAAGAACTCAGAAGGAAGTTTGTGAAATGCTCAATAATAAATACCCTGGTCACCACGTCCACAGTCTACAGTTAGCAAAATAGAAACAAAATTTCGTGAAACTTGACATGTAAAAACCATTCAAGAACCATGTCGAAATGTTAAATTTGGATGAGGAAAAAAAGTTAGATCTACTGATAGCGATTGAGGAAAATCTGCATATGACAAGTAGACAACTTGCCGCCGACAATGATGTAAGTAAATCATAAAGAAAAATACCATCCTTATAAAGTTCAGTTGATTTAGGAGTTAAATGAGGATGATTCTGATAGGAGGCAACAATTCTGTGAAATGATGATGGACAGAATGAAAGTAGATTTGCAGTTCAATAAACAAAATTGTTGTTTCTGATGAAGTTACTTTTTATTCAAATGGAACGATTAATAGACAAAACTGTGGATATCGGAGCAGAGAAAATCCTCAATGGATTTGTGGGGTGCACATACAATATCCTAAAAAAGTTAACGTTTGGGCTGGTATCATTAACAACAAAATTATTGGCCCTTATTTTTTTGAAGGCACAGTTGATGGTTAGGTTTATCTAGATTTTTTGATGAACTTGTTGAAGCCTATAGTAAAAATACTTTTTCCTGATGTTAATGATCCAAATGTAATAGATAGATCGATTTGGTACCAACAATATGGAGCTCCACCGCATTACAAACGTATGGTAAGAGATTATTTGACCGAAGTTTTTCCCAATAGGTGGATTGGAAGACGTGGAACAATTGAATGGCCGCCTAGATCACTTCTCAAGGGTTTATTTAGAATCGAAAGTATATTTCAATAGACCAGACAATATTGCAGATTCAGAAGTTTGGATAACAAAGGATAACAAAGTCAACAACATAATCCCTGAGGTCCTACAAAATGTTGTACGAGAATTCCAAGATCGACTTGCTTATTGTCAATAAGTGAATGGTGGTCATTTTGAACGTTTAATTTAATTGTAAAATAAATTGAAAAATACGTCCTAAATATTATGTGACATTATTTCCTTCATTCTACGTGAAGTATCAAAATTTAACTTTTTCAAAAAAAAAATCTCAGTTACGATTGCACCAAATTTGAAAAACTTAATATTGCTGAACAGAGAATGAAAATCCCTTTCGAACAAGGTGCCACGTGATGCCCTTTCTCATTTAAAATTTTTGAAGGGGTCCTCATAATTCAGAGGGGGTGCAAGAATGGGGTAATATTTTCATAGTGTGAATTGATAATAGAAATCGACCTGATTTAGGTTTTTTTAATCATATACATAATAACGATAACAATGAATTTATTCCATACCTATGGACCGCACTGTATAATTGAATAGTACCGTTGTTACTAGGTTGATACTTATCACTGATCAATACAATAGTTCACTTCAAATTATGATAAGAAAATTATCTTTTTTATTTATATTCGAGAATCAATGCACCACTCTGGTGATTTATCGAGCTGAAAATGAAGACCATTTTTGCCATATTTTTCTTTTTTGTCGCCGTTTCAGTAGCCGATCAGGAAAGCATTAAAGGACAGTACCTACGGAAATTACGAAATGGAGATTTCCAAATACCTCGTGAGGAGAAAAATACAACGAATTCTGAAATGATGAGAGATGGGTAAGTGAACTTTTGTCGTTATGTAACGGAATCTTTGAAATTAATTTTCACCCACTTCACTTTCACCGAATTATTTGCACACGTATTGAGAACCGATGACAATACAATAATTTCTCAGCTGTGACCTAGTAGTCCCACCGAAATCATCAGAAAAAGAATGTCTAATTCACATTACCAAGATTTGGAAAATTCGCTGGTTAAAATGCCTAATTTACATTTCAAAGATTTGGTGAATTACTGGTATGGTACTTCCACCAGAAGTTATATACAATAGATCTATGTTAAGGTACGGAGAGGCTGAAGAGCCATAACGACCCTTCCTGGAATCTACTTTCACCAAAAGTTAGTAAAAATTTATTATGTGTTTGAATTAATCGATAAGTTTTCTCCGGTAGTTGGAAAGTTTAAAAACACGCTTTTATATGTACCAAAAATTTAAAAATGCAATTATAGTTCAAACAACCTAAAAAAACACGATTTAGTAGCAATATGAACTAAAAAGTTGAAATAATAAGAAAGTCATTGAGCAAAAAAGTACTTTAATGTATGAAAGCGTTGTACTTACTTTTCATAATAACTCTACCTTTACGAATAGCTATCGATAAAAAATTGAAGACAACCGATATCAAGCCTCCTACGCTTTTTTACTTTGAAGTTAATTTTTTGGTCAATTACTTTATTTTTATTATTTTTACTTTTTAGTCGCTACAGAATCGTGTTTTTTGGGTTTTTTCAAATTATAATTTTATTAGGAAAACCGATAGACTGAAATAACATAAATATAAAAAAACTCAGACATTCTTTGAAACATTTTTCAGACTGTTCTCATTTGAAATATTTGTTACTCTGATAGTCTGAGAGCCGGTGGGAGATCGACCTTCACCGATCTGATAACTCGATGAGACATATTTTTTATCAAATATAATTCATAAACAAATATGCCTATGATAACTTGCCTATCGAAAAGTGTTCATAGCTATTTTTAATTGAATTAATTTTAATAATTTTTTTTTTTCACCTCCCCTCTTTTGATAACCGAATGAGTTGCATCTCAACTGATAGTTTTTAACACACAGAATATGCCTAGGTAGGCTTGCCTACTTATTTCTGTGCATGGCTACCTGGCAATCAGATGTGAACAGGTAATTCAATATAGGTACACCGATCTGTTAACCAATCGAAATTGATATCGTAGGTAAGATAATTTAATTACAAAAAACCAATATAGGCTTGTCTGCAAAATCTACATAAAATATTATTGTCAAGCTATAAAGTTTTAAATTTCAGCTATTTGATAGGTGCGGGGAAAGTAAGGTCCGAGGTCCGTGTGTGAATAGGACACAACAAAGCAGCTGCAACCCTGACCCTTTAATGTATGCAGTGGCATGCTCTTAAAATGTGAGTTACAGTGACAGCATTTATTTACACTCGACAGTAATTTTGAACTATAATTTATTATAACTTTAATTTCGATCACAATTTTTGTATTATTCCATACTATATATACTTACAGCTATGAAATAATCAAAAATAAATCATTTAATATATTAATAAAAAAATTAATTCAACAATTTTTTTTTTCATTTTAAAGCTAAATTATGAAATTTGAAACTTATAAAAAAAATATATATTCTTCATTTAAAATTAAATAAAGAATAATTTATTTATTATTTAAAATAAAAAAAAATAAATGCCGTAAAGCGGGAAAGAATAAGTGGTACTTTAAAAAATTTTGTATTATAAATTGAAAAAATATCTTTATAGAATAT
>JAFIRS010009217.1:0-11221 GCA_018342105.1 Gonioctena quinquepunctata | reverse complement strand
GGGCCTTCGACACTTTGAATACTGAATTTGTTGCAGAAAACTCTTTAACTTAGGAATTCGAGGTAATATAAACCAGTTACTTGTTTTTGACGAATATATGTTTCCAGGTTGAGCAGAAACACGTGTCAGATACATTTCTTGTAACAACGGTACCCCTCAAGGCAGCATTCTTGGACTACTATTTTTAATTATATGTGATCTTCCTGATAACATAAGTTATGGAAAAATATTCCTTTACGCAGATGACACGTCTATCATTCTTTCTAGTAAAACATCTGACGATATGACACAATTAGTGAATACAGTTCTAATTGAATTTAATGACTGGTGTAACAAGAACAGACTCATTGTGAACCTAAACAAAACAGTATGCATGCAATTTGCGAATTCATCTAGAAGTCTACATAACCTCAATCTCAGTTTCCAAAACAAATCTTTAGAATTGGCCAGTTCAACAAAATTCTTGGCAACAATGATTGAATTACTCTTCACATGGCAAGAACATATCGATTTTACATGTAAGAAATTGAATCAATCATTCTACTTGATAAAATCTCTCAAGTCTAAGTTAGATACAAAATCACTGATATCAGTTTATTATGCTAAATTTCACTCGATTATATATCATACTATTGCTGTCTGGGGACTAGATACTGGATCAGACAGGATTTTCATAAAGCAAAAAGCGCTGCTGAGATTGATATTCAATTGGATTATACAGTGCTAGTCAAAAGTCCCCTCCACCCCTCGTATCTTTTGAACGGGTATACTTATAATGATGAAATTTGGAAGGTGGAAATAAACGGATGTAGGCTTCTCAACTGGTCATAACAGGTGACGCAATAGTCATAAATGACGTCACAAGGCCACTGTGACCAATAATTTTAAATGGGACCCTATGGCAAGTGACAGCTCGTTTGAAAGATATTGAAAATACCTATTCAGTCATACCAATTTTGTTTGGGTTTCGGCTGATTTTGATTGATAAATTGAAGAAATACGAAAATTATAGTTTCGCATTTAATTAATAAAGATTTAAGAACCAGTTCTTATAATAAGTGTTCAAAATGTGCTCCATCTACTTCCTGGCAGTAATGCATCCTATTGCTAAACTCTTGTCATACTCGTCCCAGTGTGTCAGGAATTGCCCTACATTCTTCAACAATCGTTGTTTCAGAATGGCAATACTGTCAGGTGCTGTAGCGTAAACCTTAGATTTCAGTACCCCCATAGAAAAAATCTAATGGTGTAGGTCCGGTGACCGAGCTGGCCATTCGATCGAACCTCGTCGTCCAATCCATCTACCACGATATTCTTCATCTAGGTAACGTCTTACTGCACCGTAATAGTGTGCAGGAGCACCATCTTGTTGAAACGTTATTTCCAAGTTGTCGAATTCATCTGGATTATCTTCTAGAATTTCAAGAATTAACGACTCAATATCATTTTGTAACATCTCCAGATACAATTCACCGGTTAAGTTAGCATTGAGAAAAAGAGGCCCAACTATGTGGTTTCCCAAAATACCTGCCCAAACATTTACTTTTCTGGAAATTGAGTATGTTTTTTCACGAAAGATGTGGAGGATTTGTGTCACCCAATACCTCACATTTTGAGTGTTAACATTCCATTGAGAAAGAAAGTACTTTCGTCACTAAAACAAATTGTCTGTATGTAGCCTGGTTGTTGGTTCATTTTATTGGACATAGTTTCACAGAATTCTAGTCTTCGGTCGGGTCATCATCTGAAAGTTGGTGCACCATTTTAATTTGTATGGATGAAATTTGTTTTAGCCAACACCCTATGTACTGTCCTTTGACTGACTTCACAGATAGACGCAACTTGGGCTGTGGAAGAAGTAGGGTTTACTACCATTTCTCCAATTATGTCAATTTTTTTGTCATCACTAATTATTGGTCGACCAGATCGTTTGGCATCTTGAACACTACCTGATGCTTCAAACTTCCGAAGAAGCTCCCTCAAATAAACCCTCGATATAGGGCGATCGGGGTACCTCTCATTAAACAGTCGTTCCGCTGCATGGAAATTGTTTCTACATTCACCAATTATTAAGATAGCTGCTACTTTGTCGACTACAGTACGTACCATTTTGCCTATGTAAACACTTAAACGTCTCGTTAAACAATAGCTTAGGTAAATTTTCAAGGTATAAACACTTTTGATAAGTAGAGAATTCAAAAACGACAACCTTTTTGACAATTAACCAGAGGCGTACTTTAAAATCTTTATTAATTAAATGCGAAACTATAATTTTCGTATTTCTTCAATTTATCAATCAAAATCAGCCGAAACCCAAACAAAATTGGTATGACTGAATAGGTATTGTCAATACCTTTCAAACGAGCTGTCACTTGCCATAGGGTCCCATTTAAAATTATTGGTCACAGTGGCCTTGTGACGTCATTTATGACTATTGCGACACCTGTTATGACCAGTTGAGAAGCCTACATCCGTTTATTTCTACCCTCCAAATTTCATTATTATAAGTATACCCGTTCAAAAGATACGAGGGGGGGAGGGGACTTTTGACTAGCACTGTAGAACATCTTGTAGAGAGACATTCCAACAAAACAAAATATTGACAGTTACAAGTTTGTTGATTTTGAAAAATTTAACATATATACATGAAAATAAAGGTATGCTACAAATGAGAGCAGAAATGCATAATTATAATATAAGGAGTAAAAATATGATCACAACTCGAAAACATCATCACGCAAAATATAAAAAATCTCCTAAATTTGTTGGTATTCGCATTTATAACTTACTGCCAAATGATATGATATGTACCTCATACCTTCAAAATATTTTTTTTTACCAGAAAAATGTTTTTACACGGTAGATGAATTTACACTTGAAGTGAGCAATGCGCCATCGTGTTTACTTTGAAAATTTCATTTTTAAATGTTCTTGTCTCGGTACAGTGTTTTCAAATTCGTTTTTATATTTATATATTTTTTGTAAATGTGTTGATTTAATTATTTTCATTGTGAAATGTCTTTGATCACATTTTATCTAGACTTGGTGTATTTTATATTGTTTTTATGACGTTGTGTTGATTCAATTATTTTTTGTGAATGTTTTTTAATCACATTTCATCTAGACTTAGAGTATATTTTTATGTATGCAAATGACTTGTCCCATCTACCATAATATCTAGCAAAAGGATTATTAAAAAAACTCAATTCTAGATAATCGCCAACAGTAAGAACTAATTGATGTCTTCTTCTAGGTAGGCCAGGTTCCGACTACCCTGTTCTTGGCACTGTTCCGTATACCAATTTTTACTGCGACGACCAACCGTATCCTGGATTCTACGCCGATCCTGAGACGAGATGTCAAAGTTGGCACTACTGTGATATCGACGGAAGACAGACTACGTTCCTTTGTCCGAATGGCACGCAATTCCAGCCAGTTGGTGTTCGTTTGTGATTGGTGGTTCAACGTTAGGTGTGACTTGAGCGAAAAGTTAGTACAATTTGGATTTATTTCGATCAATACGGGCTGCCATTTGGTAAATATAAAGATTAACGTACATGCACACTGAATGGGGAAAAACTTTTCTTACGTGTTTTTGACTCCTGAACAAGAATGCGAAAATGCGGTGGTCTCATACCGTTCCCGAGTTAGAGCACTTTTAATTTTTTAACCTCATTTTCGAGCACCGTTTTCTTGCACAAAATCACTCAAAATGCCTCCGTCTTTTCACGAGCATAAACAATACACCTAAATCACTTATTTTCGGCACAACTTTGCACAAAATATCTCCTTTTTACAAAGTTTCAAATAAACAAACTTCACACATTTGACAGATGAAATTTAGTAACTTTGCCTTATTTTTCATGTTGGCAATAAATGAATCACAGCCAACTTTTCGAATTCAAATATGAGCAATATTTTCTCTTTCCTTTACCAACAATACCTTGAATTAATCATAAAAAATCATAAAAAAAAATATATTTTATTAATAAAAAAAATATTTATTTTAAATTTGAAATATCTCATTTGGTTTTAAAATCTGCTTCATATCTTTTTTAAGACTATTTTTTAAATTAATATTTTTATGCAAAATGTTTCCCAACAACAATTGCAAACATAAATGAAGGGGAACTATTGCTCATATTTGAATTCGAAAAGTTGGCGGTGATTCATTCATAACCAACATGAAAAATAAATCAAAGTTACTAAATTTTATCTGTGAAATGTGTGAAGTTTGTTTATTTGGAACTGTGTAAGAAGGGGGATTTTTTCGATAAAAAGGACGATATTTTGTGCAAAGTTGTGCCGAAAATAAGTGATTTAGGGTGTATTGTTTATGCTGGTAAAAAAGGATGCATTTTGAGTGATTTTTGTGCGAGAAAACGGTGCTTAAAAATGATAAAAAAAAAATTAAAAGTGCTCTAACTCGAGAACGGTATGAGACCGCCGCATTTTTCCGAATTCGTGTTTAGGAGGCAAAAACACTTAAGACAAGTTTTCTCCCTATATTCAGAGTGCATGTGTACGTTAACTTTATATTTACCTCTACAACTTACGGTTTCACCGGAATTGACCTTAACTTTCGAAATTTAAATGGAAAAGTTTGTTTGTTTTTCGGATTCTTTAAATCATTTTACATTCGAATTCATAATTTTTAAATACATTTTGACATCCATTTTATTTTTAAATCAAATTTTAATTTTTAATCTAGAGTGCCATGCCCGTCCTAAAATTTCTCTGCATAGCCTACTTACAGAGAAATGCAAAAAGATTTTTATCTTCATTTGTTAACCTAATGGAAGGCTGTAAAGTATTATAATTTTTTTTGTTCTTATTAAAAAAAATAAAATCATCACTTTCATAACACTATTAAATGCATTATTTTGAAACGAATCCAAAAATGTATAACACATAACATCTTTTATCATAACTTACTTTTATTTCATTATTAATTTAAATTCTGCCGTATCTCACATATTTTACAAAGTCACAGTTGCCGTTGCCAAGGAAAACAATTGAATTGTTGTACCTATGAGGTTTTATTTATTGACAGTGTTTGACAGTTAAATTAGAATCAGATTTGTGATTATATGTCCAAACTGCAATTTTAAATTTAGTGATTATTATAAAGTAATTAAGTAATTAATAATGTACCAACTTCATCAACATTTATACGAGGAGATTTTAATAGAAGGCTTGAATATTGTATCGGGTTTTTGAACGATCATAATTTATAAAATATCATTTTATACTCTGATGAGTCAAGATTTACAAACAATGGAATTTTTGATAGGCAAAATACTCGATATTGGTCCACAGTAAATGACCACCTAATGAACGAAGGACATTTTCAAGAGGTATTTGGTATAAATGTTTGGGCTTTCTTTCAAGGACATCTGACTGGATAGCGGTATTTAAGATTTTCAGAAAATTGGATGAATTCTTGGATAAATTACCCTTGCAAATTAAAAATCGGCTTTACTTTCCACAATGCACTTGCTGTTGGAAAGTACCTCGCAGATCGCTTTGGAAACCGTGTCATCTCTACGTATGGACCAATTAGGTGGCATCCTATTGTCTATGTTACACCGCCAAGAACACTACAAATCATACCAGAAATGCCCAGCAAAATAAATTCCGAGTTCGAAAATGTAGAGATTAGCTGGATCAACACTCAAAATCATCTCCACTGCAGTATAAGAGGTAATGACCTTCCGCCACTGCACTAGTGTGTAATGTCGGAAGTGGTAATGAGTGCCTTTAGACTTCACCAGATATCAAACCAAAAAGCTGGAAATCTGATTGGAGAACTGAAGATTCTGGAAAATATTCCCCTAGAATCCAGGTACAAACTGCGACGTTGCTATGGCTTCGAGTTGAACTCAGACAGTCGAGAACGTCCAAGGTTCCGTTTCTAGTCTTTCTTATTTCTGGTTTATTTTTTTAGGTAGCGGTGATATGAGTAAAACTAACGAAATCAAGATACTAAGTTAATGACCTGCAAGGTAATGTGAACAAGTTTATTTCATGTATCTCAAAGTTAAATCTTTTTTCCTGGTTTTCCTTCCTGTTGTAATTTCTCTCTTGATCGGACATCGAGTTTTTGGACCGGTGTGTTTAGCGCCTCTATAAGAGTACCTGAACAAATAATCCTGGATTGGATCCTTTCCTGGGTTATTCGGACAATGCCTAATTTTCTCTGGAGTATTCTACTCTGGTACGGAGATTTGTTTAGCGTTTCTATAAGAGTACCTGAACAGATATGACTGGACTGAATCTCTTCTTGGTATTCGGAAGACAATGCCTAATTGCGCTAGAGCATTCTACCCTCAGGTACGGAGGTTTGCTTAGCGTCTCCATAAGAGTACCTAAACAACTAATCCTGGATTGGCCCCTTTTCTGGATATTTGGAAGATATTGCCTAATTTCATTGGAGTAGTCTAACTTCAGGTTTAGCATCTCATAAGAGTCCCTTAACTAATAAGCCCGGATTGGACCCTTTCTGGGTATTCGGAAGACAATGCCTGATTTTACCAGAAATGAACTAGATAAAGTACAAAGACTGGCTTGCCTAGGAATGACAGGTTCTTTGAGGACGACACCTACCGGAGCTCTAGAAGTTCTACTAGGACTGCCACCTCTGCACCTAGGCATTGAACATGAAGCCATGCGTATTGCCTACAGACTCCAAGGTACAGGCCAATGGATTGGCTCGGAGGCAGACCATGGACACTCCAGTATTTGGAACAAGGCAAAGGAGGGCTGCCAATGCTACAAATGGAAAGAGATAGCATCCCGCCGGTTCTGAATTTTGAAAAAGGACCAAAAATCATCATCCCCACGAGGGATGAATGGAAAGACGCTGCGCCCGGCAGACCCCCTGTCTACGGATCAACCTGGTACACAGATGGATCAAGACTTGGGGGAATATTTAGCGCAGGAGTATACAAGGAGAGAGATCCCAGTTTCTCTAAGCAAATACGCTTCAGTGTTCCAGGCCGAAGTATATGCTATACTCACCTGCGTTCAGGAAAGCCTCGACAACAGAAGTCGAGGACCTATGCTCATCTACTCGGACAGCAAGGCAGCAATCATGGCGATAGGATCAAACAAGATCACATCCAAATTGGTGTCCGAGTCTAGAAACGCCATAGAAACTTTGCAAAAAAAAAGGAAAGCCCGCCTCATATGGGTACCAGGACACACAGGTGTTCCTGGGAACGGAGAGGCAGACAGAGTAGCCAAGATTGGATCGGGAAAGACTCCAGTCGAACCGAAACCAATCTTGGGAATACCCATTAGCATGGCCATCTCAAACATGGAGGGACTGCTGCAGAAGCAGTTCATCAAAACATGGCAGGAGGCGCCATGCATGAGGCAATCGAAGCTCCAAATGAAGGAGCCTCCGAAGGAACTCTCAACTCAACAGACGGGATATCAGGACTGTGACTGGGCTCCTAACGGGGCACAATCACCTGACCAGGCACATGGAGCTCATCGGGAGATGCAGATGGTACCTGGAAGATGACGAGACATCGTCGCACATCCTTACTGAGTGCCCCGCTCTGGTGCACCAGAGGGTGATCAACCCGGGTACCATAAGTCTTAACCCAGAAGATGTCAAAGAGATTCAGCTGAGGAAACTACTGAGTTTCGTCAGATAATTCGGCATGACCAGCTGATTCACGTGGGCGCACAATGGGCCCAAGTAAAGAGGACTACGTGCACGGGTTCTCCGGAACCAGCCCACCATGTGCACAGAAGAAGAAGCCTAATTTCACTGAAGTATTTTACCCTCAAGTACGGAGATTTGTTTAGCGTCTCATGAGAGTGCCTGATAGACCAAGAACCAGCAAAAAAAAACACGTATGATTAGCTAAAAACTAAAACTTTTTGAGAAGCAAGCCAGTGTTATAAATAACAGGACAGCGCAAGAATGGCGGTCCGTAGATGTCGGCGTTGCGCTGCGCAATTTTTTGAATGTGTAAAAAAACGATGCTCTTGGGGAATGAGCTCAAAGCTAATTCTTGTTTTATATTATACATAGGACAGCCAAAGTATGAAGGACTTGTATGCCATACCGATGCAGCGTCTCAAACTGTCCGCCATACAAAATTAAAAGTGCCATTTTTTATTCTCTCTTGAAATACGAGCTCAAAGCTAATTTTTTCACTCAATGATAGAAAAAATGTCTCATCACCGATTATGACCATGCCATACTGTTTCGGTGTCACTTAGTACCCGCCATACTGATTCAAAAAGTCAAATTTTTCACTAACAAGGTATCATAGGCAAAAGTATGGCGGTCCGTTTTCATGATTCCCGAGGTTAATTTTGATGAATAGAAGCAATGCCATACTGATAGGAGGTCTCCAAATGGCCGCTTTACCAAAAAAATATCAATATCATGTGTAAGTTTTGGAAAATGATTCTCTTTACACCAATGGAGAAGTGATATGAAATTACATTTGAAATAACATTTGCAAATGTCATTTTATATCACTTCTTCATTAATGTAAAGGCAAGAGAATTATTTTCCAAAACCTACTAATGATATTATGAATATTTTTCTATCATTGGGTGAAAAAATTAGCTTTGAGCTCGTATTTCAAGAGAGAATAAAAAAAATTACACTTTTAATTGAGTATGGCAGATGGTTTGAGGGTGTATGGTTGGCATATTCATCTTTGCTTCTTATGTATAATATAAAACAAGAATTGCTTTGAGCTCACCTCAAGAAAATTTTTTTGCACTTAAAATTTCGCAGAGCAACGCCGACTCCTACGGACTGCCATACTTGCGCTGTCCTGTTATTTATAACACTGGCTTACTTCTCAAAAAGTTTAAGCTATGAGATATTTTGACGTGTTTTTTTGCTGGCTCTTGGTCTGAAATATGACTTGATTGGATCTCTTCTTGGTATTCGGAAGACAATGCCTAATTGCTCTGGAGTATTCTACCCCCGGGTACGGAGATTTGTTTAACCTCTCTATAAGACTACTTACACAAATAGACCGGACTGGATCTCTTCTGGATGCGCGGATAACTTTGCGTCTTGGTTCGAGTACCAAAATTATGAGAGATGTTTTCCAGTTTGATGTTACCCACCTCCCACTCGCGGCTGATTGATCTGGGGCTTGGTTGCGTGCGCAATTTTAGTAACGAAATTTCAGCTTCGTTACCAAACCTTTAGATATTATGCCAGCTAGGCACCAAGTGCATTTTGGAGTGGTTTTAAACAGCCAACAAACATGCACAACGAACGGGCCCAACTAGAAAGGAATGAGTAGTTTTTTATACTGATGGATCCAGGACTTTTCAAGCGGAAAAGTATAAATTCGCACCCAAATGCCGCAAGAGGCTCCACGGAGGCAAATTCTCCATCCTACCAAAACACCAAGCAGCACTAAACGCTCTAAAGCCACACAGGTCACTGAATCGA
Source organism: Gonioctena quinquepunctata (assembly GCA_018342105.1). Lineage (NCBI taxonomy): Eukaryota > Metazoa > Arthropoda > Insecta > Coleoptera > Chrysomelidae > Gonioctena > Gonioctena quinquepunctata. Next base: position 1,779 of record JAFIRS010009217.1, on the reverse strand, counting down.
AGGAAATGAGGGGGGAAGGCCTTGCCAGGCGGGGAAAACTTTCCCCGGCCCATTTAAACCCCTTTTGTTGGCCCACATCAAAGAGTTTCGGTTCTGGGATGCTGATCAAATGAAACTCACTGGAATAAGGCTCGTGGATGAATAAAGTGAAAAAAAGGGTCCTAAGCCTGTCGCCAGGGAGAGCTTCTCGAGTTTTGGGCAAAAACACTTGAAACTGATTAAGGACTGCACACTGGACGTTTGTCCTCTGAGCTATCACCTCAAAAATGCAGACCCGATAGTGAGTTGGCTCTGCGAGATTTTGTGAAACTCCAGAACATCTGCTCAACGCCAAGCGCTGTTTTACAAAAGGCTCGAATGGGTTTTTTAACGCCCCTCAGACATTGGAACTCAGTTCCCAAAAATGATACGCTTCCAAGGAGTCTCAGAATCCCAGGTCTTGAATAGATGAAGAGTGGGGTACAAAAGATCTGATAGGTCAAAGTACGAGGCTGGAAGCCATATTGACCTTCCACAATCTACAATCTGCATTTGATATGCATATTTCCTTCAGAATAATCAATTTCTCAGTTATTGTTTGTAGTTGTATCTAGTGTATGAAAGGTAGAATATAGAAATGAGTTTGTCAAATTTCCAGTTTTGAAAACAATACGTTACATCACTGTAATACTTGTTTTGCTGGTCAAACCAAGCTCTCAGCTCGACCTGCAAAAACCGATTTTATAAAGTAAATTTCTATTCTACTCCAATATATTCCAATATTCACTTTCAATACCGATTAACTTAATTTTCAGATTATACATTTAACAGCAGACTTTATGGGAGACCAAAGTTGGACCAAAATCATCGGACCATCACCAAGCAAATTCTAGAGGACATATTCAACGATGAAAGAAATGAAGAATGAGAAGGACCCCAAAATGTATATATAATGACGTTGTTATGTTGTGTTTAATTTTCATGGGTGGGGTTGAATACTGCCATGAGTGAATAAGGACGATGTATTGTTATGGATTGATGAGTTATGGTATAATTTACCATCGAAAGTTGGTGAATGCTAAAAGACCCCACTTGACTCTTTGTTATTCCTTTGATTAAAATGACTGGGGAGAAATAATATTTTTAAGTTAAGTTCCAGTTGAAAAAAAAACTTGAAAAATACTGACGAATAGGATATTTCTAATTCGTCGTTTTGGGGATCAAGCTCATTAATATATGTTAAGAAAAGGAACTAACTTTTTTTGAGTTGTATATATGTTTAGGCTAAAGATTAGTCAAAAAATTTGCTTTCGAAATAAAGCCCAAAGTGTGTTCTGGAAAATCGATTTCAATAATTAATTCCTTATAACTTGTTTGTTTATGTCCGGGAATGATTTTAATTGTGGAAATAAAAATTATTTCGAAGACAAATGATATTTTTTGAATGATTAAATGGAATTAAAAATATGAATTATTCCAAAAATTTTAGAAATTTTAAAAAAGTTAAGTTAAGACTGGATTACAAGGGGAAATTTTTAAATTAATTAAAAAAGGGATAAGTTATATTTGGAAAAAATTAAACATCCACTTAATGAGTGCAGCCAGATAGTTTGAAAAACAAAAAAAATTTTAAGAAAACGGCAAAAACTGGAATACTTTGAAAAAAAAATTTAGTGAGACAGGTAGTAACAAAAAAAAAATTGAAACTCATCAACAGTCTAATTAAAGGAATGGTCCAAGAAGTCAGTTAATCTAACTGAGGGACATATCATTGATGTTCAAAAAATATAGCTGAACAAT
>JAFIRS010009216.1:0-11238 GCA_018342105.1 Gonioctena quinquepunctata | reverse complement strand
AAATTACGTTTAAACGACACGTCTAAGACGGCGGGACAATCACAACAACATAGAATGTATCATTCACACAGTGTTCTGGGTAGGTCTTGTTACTAACTCCATACGCCACCTAGGAGCAGCACTGTTAATTTCAACGCAACAGCGAATCGTCGAAGGACATCCTCGGTCCGACTACAAGATTTATAATTTAAATGATCACTATTTGAACTAAAAATATCCGCCCTGGCTGATGATCGAGCGAGCGCTATCCTCAGCCCAATGGTACACTCAATATTAGTATTAATCAGTTCACTGAGTGGGAGACACATTCATGAACCAGATGACTACTGATGCATTTTTCACCAGGTCTCACTTAGATCTCGTCCAATATTGAAACGACCACTTGGGCCTTCCCCTACTTAACAACCAATTCTTCTCGGAAATGCCCGAACTGTGGCTATCAATAGAACTTCCATAGGCGTACCAAATTATTTGGTATAGACGATACATAAGACGTAGTTTTTGGCGGACGAGATTTGTGATTTCAGTTTTCTTAAAAATTACACCCTTAGTAATCTAACTTCATGACTTTCCATCAATATAGTTCGATTATCAGGCGTTTTTTTCCAATCAAAACCTAACTCTTTGAATATGCCTTCAAACCCTACCTGAGCATTTTTGAATTTTTGAAGAATATACTTTAAAAGTAGGGCGTTGTTTTTCAATCATACAAAATCATTAATAATCGTTCTTATTGTTTCACCCTGCCTTTACGTAATATTACTTTTCGACTTTATTCTTCTTTATACTCTTTTTTGCGGAGACGGCAAAGAAGGAATACTACCTTAATTCACAGCTGATTGTTCCGTTTTAATTTTTCTAAAACAATATTCTGTTATACCCATTGCTGCCTTGGCACGTTCTTTGTAATTTTGTAAAGGTATTTGTTTCCCATTTTTCATGAATTTGATAACATTTGCCATAATTCCTTTTTTCGCTAATGAATAATACTTACCGCTGGGAATTTTGGCAAGGTAACAAGTAAACGATTGCAAAGGTGAATAAATAACTGCACTACCTATTTATTAATCAAACAAACCTAACCTTTCAAACGCTTCATGCCAAGACACTGGTGAAGATTCGCCGTAGCATAAGCTGCCACAGCAAATCGTGCCCACTCGTGTTTTCCCCCTCTCTACCCACCAAACGGTCGTTTCGATATTGAACGAGCTCTACATACAATAGACGTAGTGTTTCAGACTTGAAAATACTTTGGAGTTTCTAACAAAAAAACCTTAACATTTTAACAGCAGTAGTTGTCTCTATATGCTTTGTGAAAGAAAGCTTCCGATCGAAATAAAGAAATAAACACCTAGTTCGTTGATTATTTCTGGTCTGATGACAGTTTTTTTTTTATCTAATAATCGTACTTTATTTTTTTTTCGTTAATTACACTTGGAGGGATTCGAAGGTGACATATTGAGACCACAACAGGTGTTCAATTCGCATTGACAGCTTTGGAGTTTGAGACAGTAAAATGGATTATGTAAATTATTATAGGTTATCAGCATACATGAGATATTGAGCATTGGGATCTTCAATTATGTGATCAACATTATGAAGAAAATAGGGCCCAGCATCGAGCCTTGCGATACACCAGAAAGTTGTGGAAATGTTTCAGACTTGTATCCCTTCGCAATCGAAATGGTAAGAGCGTTTTTGAACTAAGACGGCCGAGTTACATAAGAATGAATGTTTCTTAGGTTTAACAAGTAGAAGATTTGGCAAATGTGGCCGAAAATTTGGGGAGAATCTTAACTCATCATTATCTTGAAACATGCGATTTTCATTTTCCGTGCAGTGGAAGAAGACATAGAGAAAAGTTGGGGAAATAGATGGGGATGACAATTCAAATCAGAAAAGTCTTCATTACTCATCATGGAGCAAAGGTTTCTTAACTAGACTAATCGTCCACGCTCATACAATCGTTCCCAACCGGCAATAGAAACGAAAGTCAACAAAAACTGTCCAAACTGTTGCTAAACAAGCAGAAATTTTAACCGGGAGTATCTATCTTCAGATATTTCTTTTTTGTCCGCTAGAAAATGTAACAGGCATATGTAATCAGATCTAGTAACACCGTAACATGGCATGCCAATTGTAACATTAATGTTACATTTGTTACACATAGAACAACGCTGACTGCGAGCAGACGGCCACGTGAAAAGAAGAAATAGTGGCGTATTTTTTTAACAGGACGCATGAGCGTGTTTTGGAGCAGCGCCGTAAGACTGCCAGCCACCGTTCACTGATTTTATACCTGAGTTCCCCATTCTTCTCCTTATTTCCTGTAACAATATCCCCATCCCCATGGCATACATTCCTTTCCATATATGTATACCTGAGGATCTTCGAAAACTCCAAATTGAAATATTCGGAAACGAAAGAGTTGTAGAAACTTTCTAGAAAAAAGTCGGATTCTGTATATATTTCCGGAAATTTAAAATAATTCAAAAAGTACAAAAAATTCGAATGCAATTTAATGTACTTATAAACCAGCCGATTATTTTTCTACAACGGTCGTTATTGATTAAATCATTAAATGTACAAAAATTACTCTTCTTTCTAGAAAATTTAAAAAAAAAACGACAAATCATAGCTAAGAACACTCTTGGTCAAGTCACCTCTCAAACAAATAAAAAACCAAATCAAAATCGGTTCATCCGTTTGGGAGCTACAGACAGATACACACGTTAAACTTATAACACTATCTGTGTTTGCGTTGGGGGTTAACAGAATTTAAGGTTACTCTTTATCAAGAAAAATACCCCCGAATTCGTCAGAATACTTTTTTCCAACAAAACCGAGAGGAAACCGGTTAAACAGGGCTAATATATCCACCTCGGCGAGCACAAAGCTCCAAGGTATCAACGTGGCAATGATTCCTTGCGAATTTATTAACCAAAATGTGTACTCACTCAGTTATTTGGTCGAAAATCTTTGGACGCATTTTTCTTATCATGATTGGTTTTTTTCATGAACTGTTTTTTGAAACTGGTGTGATGTGAAAGATAAGAGTTTTTTCTATATTTCATATTCTTTTTTTTTAAGCAGTTTTGAATAGCTTATAGTCCGGTTATATAAAAATTGGAGCCATTTTTCGTTCCCGCGCAAGAGGAAAATTTTGTTTTTCTCCCTAACGACACGACACGATTTTTTGCAAAATTTGTAGGGACCCTTTTCGTAGAAAAAATGACGAGCTATAGCTACTTTCATACAACACATTTTTTCATATCTCCAATACTTCTGGAGAGTTATAGCTCAAAATATAAAAATTCTGAGAGTTTTCGTTTTTTTTTCATTTTCAGCGCTTTGGCTTGGTAAAAAATTGCTTAATGGATTCTTCATACTTTCGAATTCATGAATCCAGAATTTCAACTGTTTTCATTATAGTTATGGGTCTATAAATCTTATTTGCCTCTTTTTTGTACACTGGTTTGACTCTGAAAATCTTCGTCAGCGGTCCATAACAGATATGAGTACAGTCCCTGATGACCAGAGCTCCAGACCCATAGTCATCATGGGTTTTAGTTTTTTATGGTCGAGATTCTTTCAGTTTCAGTGACAGAATGTTCAGTGTGGGCAACTTCAACAGTCTGTCTATATCTACAGTGCTAGTCAAAAGTCCCCTCCCCCCTCGTATCTTTTGAACGGGTATACTTATAATAATGAAATTTGGAGGGTGGAAATAAACGGATGTAGGCTTCTCAACTGGTCATAACAGGTGACGCAATAGTCATAAATGACGTCACAAGGCCACTGTGACCAATAATTTTAAATGGGACCCTATGGCAAGTGACAGCTCGTTTGAAAGGTATTGAAAATACCTATTCAGTCATACCAATTTTGTTTGGGTTTCGGCTGATTTTGATTGATAAATTGAAGAAATACGAAAATTATAGTTTCGCATTTAATTAATAAAGATTTAAGAACCAGTTCTTATAATAAGTGTTCAAAATGTGCTCCATCTACTTCCTGGCAGTAATGCATCCTATTGCTAAACTCTTGTCGTACTCGTCCCAGTGTGTCAGCGGAAATTGCCCTACATTCTTCAACAATTCGTTGTTTCAGAATGGCAATACTGTCAGGTGCTGTAGCGTAAACCTTAGATTTCAAGTACCCCATAGAAAAAAATCTAATGGTGTAAGGTCCGGTGACCGAGCTGGCCATTCGATCGAACCTCGTCGTCAATCCATCTACCACGATATTCTTCATCTAGGTAACGTCTTACTGCACCGTAATAGTGTGCAGGAGCACCATCTTGTTGAAACGTTATTTCCAAGTTGTCGAATTCATCTGGATTATCTTCTAGAATTTCAAAATTAACGCCTCAATATCATTTTGTAACATCTCAGATACAATTCACCGGTTAAGTTAGCATTGAGAAAAAGAGGCCCAACTATGTGGTTTCCCAAAATACCTGCCCAAACATTTACTTTTTCTGAAATTGACTATGTTTTTCACGAAGATGTGAGGATTTGTGTCACCCAATACCTCACATTTTGAGTGTTAACATTCCATTGAGAAAGAAAGTACTTTCGTCACTAAAACAAATTGTCTGTATGTAGCCTGGTTGTTGGTTCATTTTATTGGACATAGTTTCACAGAATTCTAGTCTTCGGTCAGGGGTCATCATCTGAAAGTTGGTGCACCATTTTAATTGTATGGATGAAATTTGTTTTAGCCAACACCCTATGTACTGTCCTTTGACTGACTTCACGATAGACGCAACTTGGGCTGTGGAAGAAGTAGGGTTTACTACCATTTCTCCAATTATGTCAATTTTTGTCATCACTAATTGTTGGTCGACCAGATCGTTTGGCATCTTGAACACTACGTGATGCTTCAAACTTCCGAAGAAGCTCCCTCAAATAAACCCTCGATATAGGGCGATCGGGGTACCTCTCATTAAACAGTCGTTCCGCTGCATGGAAATTGTTTCTACATTCACCAATTATTAAGATAGCTGCTACTTTGTCGGCTACAGTACGTACCATTTTGCCTATGTTAACACTTAAACGTCTCGTCAAACAATAGCTTAGGTAAATTTTCAAGGTATAAACACTTTTGACAAGTAGAGAATTCAAAAACGTCAACCTTTTTGACAATTAACCAGAGGCGTACTTTAAAATCTTCATTAATTAAATGCGAAACTATAATTTTCGTATTTCTTCAATTTATCAATCAAAATCAGCCGAAACCCAAACAAAATTGGTATGACTGAATAGGTATTTTCAATACCTTTCAAACGAGCTGTCACTTGCCATAGGGTCCCATTTAAAATTATTGGTCACAGTGGCCTTGTGACGTCATTTATGACTATTGCGTCACCTGTTATGACCAGTTGAGAAGCCTACATCCGTTTATTTCCACCCTCCAAATTTCATTATTATAAGTATACCCGTTCAAAAGATACGAGGGGGGGAGGGGACTTTTGACTAGCACTGTATAAGGAATTCGGTTTGTGGTCGTGAAGAATTCAGTGAAAACAGTTGCGAATTCTTGGACTATTCCTGAGTATATTAGATTAGATTTTTGGAATATATAAACGAGTAAAATTTATTGGAATCACTACATAGTTCGTTTTCAGCATTACTGGAAAAAATTTGGTGAGCTTGGCGTACCTCAGATTTTATTTCAGTACGCAGTGTTTTGAATTTATCTAAATTTTCATACGTTTCTTTCATATTTGCAGAGGGCTATTGAGTATCTATGATTTCCCCAGTTCACAATATTCCTTAATCAGTGCCGTGTGTTGGTGAGGTTAGGAATTATCCATTGAAAATAATTTTATCAATATGGCTTTCTGGAGACCTTTCGAAACAAATAATAAAATTCAGTGGAGATAACATGTGTCTACTACTACTACTACATGGGGTGATCAATTGCTATGATTGTAAGAATAAGTAACTGAGACAATACCACTGAAAAATAATATACCGACGCTTATGTCAAGGCGGCGACTGCATAGAGGGGCGATTGTAAACTGTAATGAGTATGTAATCTCGGCCGGTCAAATTTTTTCCCCTGATTTCGGGTATGTAAACTCGGCCGCATCAATTATCATAACCCTTTATTTGAGGAAGATTACTTGTCAGCTTAGCGTTGTAGTCATTAATAATACGGTCTAAATACTCCTCTTTTTTTCCTGTGTCCGAATTTGGTACATATGGCTTGTCCACACTTTGGAGTTTTACATATATTTCACATTGATAATTTAATAAAATGTCAACAAAAACAAATATTGAAGGGTGAGGCGCGTTAAAATATTTTTTTTATGTGAATGGAATGATTCACAGGAATTAGTGCTTATATCGGCCCTTGACGTTTTAGACGCCCATAAATCTGGAGGATAGATTGCACAATCCGCCACATAATTGTCCACTAAATAGTCCGCAAACGTTTGAATTTTTATTTCTTGAGGCTGAATTGCAGCTAACGAAAAAGCAAATGCGTCTCCTACTTCCTCAGGGTCAACAAACATAAGTCCAAAACATTATCGTTACCTTGATTTGTTGAAAATATAAACAGGATGTTCATAAAATCAGATGTGAATGAAAAGTCAAATTTTAAATTTCAGATTTTTTCTTTTGAGTTAGGGCCTTTTCAGAATATCTATCAGATGTAGTTCAATGTCCAGCGTGGCTTTAGCCGGGGAAGTAGTTGTTTTCTGTTAGACATTCACAAAAAATTACTTCTTTTAATCGTGGATTTTTCAATTCACAGAAAAATCTTTCTATCAATATTTAATTGAGGATGTTTCCCTTTTAAAAATTATCGTTACCATTTTCCTACTTCTGTTTTATTTCTGTATTCTTTGGCAAGACCAACTTCTTGAATCTTACGCCACCAAGATTGTGTAAAATGAAATCTACATCCTATCAGTTTGACTTGCGGCCAGACAGTACAAGCTGCATTGTGGATAGCCTTTTCGAAATCGACGACGATTTCCTTGGGAAAATCTTGGGGAAAAAATAGAACGAAAAGTCGCTGCAGCACTTCTTCACGTGTTCAAAGCACTTTACATACGTTTCAGTATATTTGTCCGGCATCACACAAAACACAAGCGGTATATAATGTCCATTTAGGCAGCCGTGAATAGTAAACAGTCGCAGAAAAAATTTAGTGCAGTAGTCAAATGTACCATCTACGTAGATGTTGCTACATTTGCACAGAATCTCCAAATTTGTAGCGCAACTGAATACAGTATGTGAGCATCTTCATCATTCACCAACAAGAATTTGTCTCTAGTGCATTATGAATTTCACTTTGAGATTTAGGAAGCACAGGAAGTAACTTTCTTTTAGCGTTGTATATATTGCGTTTTATGTAGGTTAGAGTCTGAAGAGCTGATGTATCTTCATTAACCATAACTGAATGTAAAATTGTACTTGGCCGATTGCTGATATCGTCAACGGCTTTTCTTTTCGCTAAGCTAGTAATGGTATTTCGTTGAATATCTTTAATGTTGCAGGCACCTTGATTGTGAGTAAAATTTGATGTCGAGATGGTATAATCACTGCCCACGGTGTAAACACTAGCAGAACACTTTAGCTGTTTGCACCTCCACTTCTTCTCGCCCGTTTTCAACTTTTCTTTAAAATTGTATTTGTAGTTGTTTATTAATAAAACAACATTACCACGCTGACTTTTCATGACTGATACTTATATATCCATAATCCGTTACACGCAAACGACTGAGATTCACTGGACAAATCTAAGGTGCTACTGTTTATCAATCACCCTCTACATTTCTATTTGTATCCAGGGTACAAAACTTGTTAATTATAAGGGGATGAGTGGGTATTTCCAAATTATAAATATATTCCCTGAAATCTACGTAGACTACCTGGCAAGTAATCTTCCTCAAATAAAGTGTCATGATAATTGAGGCGGCCGAGTTTACATACCTGAAACCAGGCGCAAAATTTTTTGCCGGCCGAGCTTACGTACTCATTATTGCGCATTGCCTGATAATCGGCCCAGTTAACAATCGCACAAGATAATTCCTTCCCGAAACTTTTTATGTCGGTCCAATTGGGTTTAGAAATACTATACTAAGTATTATCATCGTTTTCCGGTTATGAACTTATAATGTAATATGCACTGAACATCGAAATCATTCAGTACAGAATTCTAGGCAGTTGGCGTTCTCCAATTTCATCAATTATTTCGGACTCATTCGATTAAAAATGAATCATTCACTTCCTTCCTTTACAAAAATGTAAAATTGGTTCCGATGAATAATTGATTTGCCACTCACAAAATAATAAGATGAAAATTCGATAAAAATTGTTTTTTTAAGAAACTCATTTCGAACTGTTTGCCTTTTCTTATAATAACCAACAATACACAACGCAACGATCCGAAGCCAGTTCTGCATTTGCATCGCCGCGCCGGTCCTTTCAAAACGCACAAAAGACCAAACGAATTTCTGTTCCAAATACGGAGATGAAGAATCTTTGGAAATATTTTAACCGTTATGTCATTATTGTGTTTTGCTTCTGGCGCAGATTAAAATTGGCTCAATTTTGTAATAATTCAAAGTTATTGAATGCTTCCTCGGAGCCGGCAGTCAGACGGCGTCTTTTTATTAATAATAAATAATCCGTCTACTCAATTGAATATACAAGGGGTAATGAAGTGACCGTATACACAAAAGAAGAGATCCTGGAATTCAATAGTTTTCTCAATTTGTTTTTATTGATTGTCAAGTCTGTATCTAAGATGTGATGTGAATGTATATTTTTCTCAACAAAAAAGCGATATTTCGGAAACGCCTAACGATATTTGATGCAGGTTTCATTGATATGCAGATTTCATTTGGGACTCTTGATGGTTTGAACAAAATTATGCAATTACTTTTTATTCAACTACGATAGAGTCAAAAAAGGGTTATGATCCTGACTCTCCTCCTGTATGTGAATGGGGCCAAAAGATGCCATATTGTTATAGTTTAGATTTTTTTTCACCAAACTGATCATGGCAATAATAATAATCTTTACTTTCTTCTGAGACAACACTTGGTTGTATATGAACAGTACACTTGAAATTAACAGTTGAAAAACGAGCAAGATAAAGAAAAAACCCAATGGCACGGCCAGTCGAAAAGGTAGATTTTAGAATTTCTGTATTGATTCTGAAATTGCCAATCAACTAATCAAGCTTACGAATCATATATCAGAAAAAATGTGATATAAATTTCATTAGAAAGCAAAATCAGTATTTCCATTTTTGTATAAATCTTGAACTCTACGATCCGAATTCGGAAGAGTTAAATCTCCCTAACAGCTTCCTAATATTTCTATCTAATCTGGCTCAAATCAAACGAAAGACTGGTAACTGGATTCCTTTCGGTTCAATATAACTATAAAATTCCATGATAAAGTCAAAAAATTGAAAAAATAATGATTATTTATAAAGTTCAACTTTACATTGGAAAACAATTCATGAAATCGTGCAAATTGCGGCCTTATCAAATCAGATAATAAGACCGAACATCGCACTCAGTATAATTTCAAGGCAAAATGCTTTCTCGAAAATTTTGAGCGACTATTTCCCTCATTATTTTTGAGCCAATGAAGTGGCCGAAATTTCAAACAGAGAACCATTCAGTTCAGTTTTGTAGTGATAAATCGTCTTCTCGATGTTCTATACTGATAAAACCACGAGTAGATTCGATATTGTTTTGCAATAAAACTACACTTGGTCATGTCAGAATTAAATGTCAACGCTTATTCAATTTCTATATAGGGAAATAGGAAATGCAAGATTGATAGAATACGAGATTTAGAACTCACTACATATAGTGATTTGATATTTGAATTGAAATATACCTTTTCAATATGTTAAAAGCCTCAGTTTTTCAAGTAAGGCAATGAATAATTTAGTTGCGTCATTCGCAGGCTATCAATAAAAGTTCTCGTAGACTTGTGGTCAGCGTGTTAGTTCACCACGCGGTATGCTCTGTTTCGATTCCATATCAAAGAGCTTTTATTTTAATCGGTTCCAGAAGCATATTTGATCTGATAGTGTTACATTTATATATATTTCAGGTTTTTGGGTGAGTTCAAGAGCAGTAAATGAATGAATCTTTAAAGCGAAGCATTTAGAAACGGTAATTATTCGGACACGATTCCTTCGATTTGGGATCGAAAAGAATTGTACCTTTCCCCGTTGAAAATGAAAATATAACATGAATTCTGGTAATTTTATCCAGTTTTAAATGTGATTCGGGAAATATTCTCATGAAATATTATTCGTGCTAGAGAATTTTATCGCCAACTTTTTTGAAATTTCCAGGAAAAATGCTTTCTAGAAAATTTCAAAAAAATCAATAATCTACGACCTAGAAAACCCTCACATACCAATTTTGAATCGAATCGGACCATAATCATAAAACTCGTCCGTCATTTTGGAGCCGCCATCTTGAATTTATGAATTTTTACAAAAAATCCATAATCTCCGACCCGAAAACCCCCACATACCAATTTTGAATCGAATCGGACCATAATCACAAAACTCGTCCGCCATCTTGGAGCCGTCATCTTGAATTTATGAACTTTGACAAAAACTTCCGAATCTCCAACCCCGAAAAGCCCTACATACCAATTTTGAATCAAATCGGACCAATATTACAAATCTCGTCCGCCATTTTGGAGCCGCCATTTTGTTTATTATTCTAACAAAAATTTCATAATGCATTGTCACCGAAATTATGAACCTTTGCCAAATTTCAGCTCAATCAGATGTCGGCAAGTGCTCCAAAAATGGATTACAAATTTTGAACCGGAAAGAATACGAACAAAGCAAGTTAAATAAAAGTTTGCAAAAACGGACGAGAATCATATTCTTGAATGTCAGGTTGTAAACAAAATAACTATTTTTTCATATTGCTAAAGTATGTATTGCATGTTTTTTGAATAATACAAATGGGGGAGTACCTAAATAGCATAACTGTAGAAATGACAGTTGAAAAAAGTACGAGTAGCATATGATCGAACGTCTGATAGTGATGAAATAACTATCTATCTTAGTATTGAAAACTATGTATTTTATAATGCTCTAGTGAATATTTTTATTGAATTTGTAGTAATTCATTGTGTTCAAAAATTCCATTTGTACCCTTTCAATGCGGTCGGTCTATTTTTGATGGGCTAAATTCCATATTTTCAGGCGAATTCTAAATGAATACGAGCT
>JAFIRS010009215.1:0-11241 GCA_018342105.1 Gonioctena quinquepunctata | reverse complement strand
CCTATCGATCCTATCGTATCGTATCCTATCGTATCCTATCGTATCGTATTCTATCGTATCATATCCTATCGTATCATATCCTATCGTATCCTATCGTATGCAATCGTATCGTATCGTTTCGTCTCGTTTCCTTTAGATCGTATCCTATCGTATCCTATCGTATCCTATCATATCCTATCGTATCCCATCGTATCCTATCGTATCGTATGGTTTCGTATCGTCTCGTTTCCTTTTGTTTCCTTTCGTTTCCTTTTGTTTCGTATCGTATCCTATCGAATCCTATCGTATCCCATCGTATCCTATCATATCCTATCGTATCCTATCGTATCCTCTCGTTTATATATACTGGAAGCTTGCACTTACATCTATGAGAATGAAAATAAGTTTGCAATAGATAACACTCACTGTTATAACACCCGTCACAGAAATCTCTTACAACCTGATTATCATCGCACATCGCTGTACCAAAGAAACTTCTATTGTACTGGTTGTAAGTTTTACAATATACTTGATATACATATAAAATCATCCCCCAATGTTCATATTTTCAAATCAAAGCTAACAAAATTCCTAATCAGAAAGTGTTGGTACTTATTAGATGATTTCTTTGGTGATAATATATATTTTTTTAACGTGTGTGAGCTATTTAGTTAGTATTTTTATATATACATGTAATTGTTAACTTATCCTTTCCCAATGTAACTGTAATTTTGACGTTTTAATCATTTATGTAACCTGTGTCCATTTAAATGATGAAATAAATGAATATTATTATTATTATTATCCTATCGTATCCTATCGTATCGTATCGTTTCCTTTCGTTTTGTATCGTTTCGTATCGTATCCTATCGTATCCTATCATATCGTTTCGTATCTTTTGTTTCGTTTCGTTCCATTTCGTTAAAACTTACCTAAGTTTTTTTTCACTATAGTTCGTTTTCCTTAAAAACAACTATATTCCCGCTACGGAAGGCCGAACAGCTATATTCCCGGCTACGGATGGCCAAACAGCTATATTCCCGGCTACGGATGGCCAAACAGCTATATTCCCCGCTACGGATGGCATACATCTATTGTCACTCTTCGAGGATGATTGAGATTGATTGAGGAGTATCCTTATCTGTTCGGTTCTGTTACCTGAAAAATGTGAAATTTCAAGTAAGTAGTTTTAAGTTAACATTATACCCAATTAGGATAGGGACCAATTACTGTTAACCCTCTGGGGTATTTGGGCATGAAGTGCCATATAAGATGTATGATGCTGTTGAAATAAAGTGAAAAAAAGCCTCTTTTAAGGCGTTGGTGGTTGTGTTGGTGATAAATATGGTTGGTACATTTGTTAGGGGTCCTTTTTGGAGGGGGTCGTGTCGTGAAATGCCGCATTTGGCCCATTTCAGCAAATTAATGTTACATATTATTTTTCATAACATATATTTTGTATAATTCGAAAAAAAGTTCGAATGAAATCTAGAGTGAACGCAAAAAAGTTCGAATGAAATCTAGGGTGAAAGCAGTGTAAATAATGTTTTGTAATTGAGAATTGTAGGGTTACGCCCCTTTTGTAATTCCGACCAATAGCGAGCCGCCTCGTCTCGTATCGTATCCGTATCCGCATCGGATCGCATGGTATCGCATCGCATCTATCCGCATCGCATCGCATCCCATCGCAACGTATCGTATCGTATCGTATCGTATCCGTATCACATCGCATCGTATCGTATCGCATCGCATCGGCTCGTATCGATCATATCGTATCGTATCGTATCATATCTTCTATCGTATCTATCGTATCATATCGTATCGTATCGTATCCTTCGTTTCTATCGTATCCTATCGTATCCTATCGTATCTATCGTATCGTTTCGTATCGTTTCGTATCCTTTCGTTTCCTTTTGTTTCCTTTTCGTATCGTATCCTATTGAATCCTTTCGTATCCTATCGTATCCTATCGTTTATATATACTGGAAGCTTGCACTTACATCTATAAGAATAAACATAAGTTTGCAATAGATAACACTCACTGTTATAACACCCGTCACAGAAATCTCTTACAACCTGATTATCATCGTTTTACTTATTAGATGATTTCTTTTTGTGATAATATATATTTTTTTTAACGTGTGTGAACTATTTAGTTAGTATTTTTATATATACATGTAATTGTTAACTTATCCTTTCCCAATGTAACAGTAATTTTGACATTTTCAATCATTTATGTAACCTGTGTGCATTTAAATGATGAAATAAATGAATATCATTATCATTATTATTATCCTATCATATCCTATCGTATCGTATCGTTTCCTTTCATATCGTTTCCTTTCGTTCCGTATCGTATCCTATCGTATCCTATCATATCGTTTCGTATCGTTTCGTATCGTTTCGTTTCGTTTCGTTCTGTTTCCTTCCGTTTCGTTAAAACTTACCTAAGTTTTTTTTTCACTATAGTTCGTTTTTCTTAAAAAACAACTATATTTCTGGCTACGGAAGGCCAAACAGCCATATTCCCGGCTACGGATGGCCAAACAGCTATATTCCCGGCTACGGATGGCCAAACAGCTATATTCCCGGCTACGGATGGCCAAACAGCTATATTCCCCGCTACGGATGGCATACATCTATTGTCACTCTTCGAGGATGATTGAGATTGATTGAGGAGTATCCTTATCTGTTCGGTTCTGTTACCTGAAAAAATGTGAAATTTCAAGTAAGTAGTTTTAAGTTAACATTATACCCAATTAGGATAGGGACCAATTACTGTTAACCCTCTGGGGTATTTGGGCATGAAGTGCCATATAAGATGTATGATGCTGTTGAAATAAAGTGAAAAAAAAACCTCTTTTAAGGCGTTGGTGGTTGTGTTGGTGATAAATATGGTTGGTACATTTGTTAAGCGTCCTTTTTGGAGGGGGTCGTGTCGTGAAATGCCGCATTTGGCCCATTTCAGCAAATTAATGTTAAATATTATTTTTCATAAAATATATTTTGTATAATTCGAAAATAAGTTCGAATGATATCTAGAGTGAAAACACTCGAAATAAAGTATTGTAATTGAGAATTGCAGGGTTACGCCCCTTTTGAAATTCCGACCAATGGCGAACCGCCTCGTCTCGGTCTCGTATCGTATGGTATCGTATCGTATCCTATCGTATCCTATCGTATTGTAACGAACCTAGGCCGGACCTGTCGCCTCACATGTTGCCGTCGACAGCGATGAGATCATCCCCGGAGATGTTCGAGAACCATCCAGTCGCTTTTCCGCGTAATGCAACGGTCAATATTGGAAACAATTGGAACATGCCGTCGCCAACTGGAAGAATTCGAAACATCGAGAATGCTGTATCGGAGATAAATAGACCGCCCTCAAGAGGGAGTGACAGTCTGAACGAGCCCATACCATCGAGCTATACAGTGGCGTAGTAATATAAATTAAGTTGTAGATTCAGTGTGAAATAAATTATTTAAACCAAGTTAAGTTTATTTACGTTACAATTGGTGTCGGAAGTGAGATTTTGAAAATAAACAAGTGATCGTGGAGTGGATAGTCAGAAAAATAAATTGATAGACCTTTTTGTACGCCCAAAATAGACAGTGGCCCGGTTTTCGCGAAGTGGACAATTGTGCGTGGGAATATAAACTGATACACTGTTCGCGTGAATCAGAAAATAGACAGTGGCCCGGTTTTCGCGAAGTGGACAATTGTGCGTGGGAATATAAACTGATACACTCTTCGCGTGGAACAGACAATAGACTGGTGGCCCGTGGAAAAGAATTCGCGAAGTGAATTTTTAACAAACTGATAAACTTTTCGTGTAAAACTGACTGATACCTCGTCAAAGACAAAATGTGTTCAAGAAAAGTGCGCCTTGCGGATTTGAAGGTAGCGGAATTGAAACAGGAATTGGAGGAAAGGGAACTGGAAACAACAGGTAAAAAGCAAGTACTCCAGGAAAGACTTGCAGAAGGACTTATACAAGAAGGTGAGGACCCCGAAACATTTTCATTCGAAGTTCCCGGAGGTGATTTAAGTTTGGTAATGAATAAACTGGAAGAAAATGCTAGAAATCTGGAAGAGAAGCTTCAAGAAAATTCTAGAAATTGGAAGAGAAGCTTCTAGAAAATTCAAGAAGCCTGGAAGAAAATTCAAGAAGCCTGGAAGAAAATGCTAAAAATCTGGAAGAGAAGCTTGAAGAAAATTCTAGAAATCTGGAAGAGAAGCTTCAAGAAAATTCTAGAAATCTGGAAGAGAAGCTTCTAGAAAATTCAAGAAGCCTGGAAGAAAATGCAAGAAGCCTGGAAGAGAAGTTCCTGGAAAACACAGAAGGCCTAAAAAAAGAATTGTGTGGTGTGGCTAAATTTCTAGAAGAAAGAATGGGAACCGTCGAGACAGAGATAGATAAAATTAGGGAGCAAATGAACACGGAGGTAGATAAAATAAAGGAAACGATCAGTAAGCTGGAAAAACGAATTAATAGTGCGCCCTCCACAGAGATGGTTAACGAAAATGCAATGCTGGACTTGAGTTTGAACTTGGATAAAGTTCAAGAGGGTATAAAAGATGTCAAGGTCATTTCTGAAATAGGGAAGCTTTCCATGAAGCCGCCTCAATTCGACGGAAAAACTCCATGGGAAAATTACCGCCGACAGTTTGAAGCAGCGGCCAAAGCAAATGGATGGAATGCAGGGGAAAGAGCTGTAGCACTAACACTTGCATTACGTGGAGAAGCGACGAATATTCTACAAACTCTTACCGCCCAAGAACAGGAGGACTATGATCAGCTGATTAAACATCTAGAATTACGATATGGCCAGGCCCATTTGGAACACGTATACCACTCCCAACTGAAAAATCGCTGCCAGAAATCGGGCGAATCCTTACAAGAATTCGAAACTGACATTGCACGCTTGGTTCGTCTCGCATATCCAGCCACACCAGAAAATGTAATGGAGCGACTAGCGGTTCAAGCATTCTTGGATGGACTCCGTGACCAAGAAACCAGACAAGCGTTGATATTAGCTCGTCCAACACATCTCGTAGACGCACTGGCACGAGCTTTGAATTGAGGCAGCAAAACAATGCTGCAAAAGCCAAAGTAAAGTTCAAACGATTGAGGAAGACTCACAGGAGCCTGCTAACTTGGAAGCTGCCATAAGAAAAGTGATGAAGGAAGTGTTGCCTGAGAAAAGACATATAAGATGCCGGAATTGATGCAAAATTGGACATGGCTAGCAAATGTCCAACATTCATCGATCCGATGCAGGAAAACTCAGAAAGGTCGATGAGAACGGGCAATCGTTTGCATGTGTCCGGCAAGCTCCGGTTAACAACGCATATGTCGCTGATGGTTCAACGTCAGAACAAGTGTGTCTTCGTAGACTGGTCTCATCAATAACGAGCCTTGCACCATGCTGCTAGATACAGGTGCGACTAGGACAATTCTCGGGCCTTCCTTTGCCAGAACACCGGAACGGATTGAACCGACAACTTGAAGCTACGCACAGCAACGGGGAGCCAGCTACTGTATATGGCGAGCTACCGATTGAAATAATTTTGGGCAACACTAAAGTGAAACATCAGGCACTTGTAGCGGACATCGAAGACGATGCAATCATCGGAATGGACATCATGAATTCCAGAGGGTTTGAATTGATTTCAAAGACGGCGTCCTACGTGTCAACGGAGAAGAGCTGGTACTTCATGGGAGAAGTGAAGAGTTGATCCGTGTGCTGTTGGCTGAAGATGTAAGCGTACCTGAGAGGGCTGAAACCATTCTGGAGGCTCGCCTGGACGGGAGTGCGAGCAGTGGAGACGTGGTGATGTTCGAGCCCAAACTTCATGATGAGAAAATTGGACGAGGGATTGCACTAGGGAAGACCTTGTTGCGTGCTGACAAATTTGTGCCGGTAAGGGTCATGAATGTCAATTATTTCCCAGTGACCTTGAAGAAAGGAACAATTTTGGGGCACTGCTCGTCAGTTTCATCCGTGATCCGGGCGTACGAGGTACGATTAGCCAACCCAACAACTTGCCCACAGAACTAGAGAGATTAGTTGCCATCTCTTCCAAAGACATAAAACCAGCTCAACAGCCCAAACTAAGAGATTTAGTCAAAAGTACCAAGACATCTTCGATACCGACAAGGAAAAGGGGTCGAACTAATGTGGTCCAGCACAAGATTGATACTGGGGTGCCCGACCGATCCGGCAATCAGCAAGAAGACTTCCTCTTGCCAAGAAGGCAGAGGCTGACAAAATAGTCAGCGATATGGGAGAAGAAGGAGTTATCGAACCGTCTGACAGTCCCTGGTCCTTCCAGTCGACTGGTGAAGAAAAGGATGGATCGACACGCTTTGTGTAGACTATCGCCAACTTAATAATGTCACGAAGAAGGACAGTTACCCTCCCGAGAATAGATGACACCCTAGACACGTTGGCTGGTTCCACGATTTTCTGACCCTTGATCTGAAGAGTGGATACTGGCAAGTAGAACTCGCTCAGGAAGATCGAGAAAAGACTGCTTTTACCATCGGCTCAGGATTGTGGCAGTTCACCGTTATGCCATTCGGCTCTGTAATGCCCCGCCACATTCGAAAGATTGATGGAAACAGTACTGAAGGGACTCTCATGGAACACGGTCTAGTGTATCTCGACGACATAATTGTGGTCGGCAGATCGCTTCGAGGACCACGTGAAAAACTTGGAGGAAGTATTCCTGCGATTGAGGAACTCCGATTGAAGCTGAGCCCTAAGAAATGCCACCTGTTCCAAAAGAAGTACGATACCTCGGCCACGTTGTCTCTGGGGAAGGAGTAGCAGTGGATGACCAGAAGATCAAAGCTGTTAAGGATTGGCCCATCCCAAAGACATTCACCAACTTCGAAGTTTCCTTGGTTTGTGCACATACTATCGCCGATATGTGCTGGGGTTCGAACATCGCTAAACCACTGACCAGGCTCACGGAAGGTCAAACAAAGTTCCAGTGGTCTGAAGAATGCCAAGACTCGTTCAGGAAGCTGAAGGAGCTTTGATTAACGCACCTGTTCTGAGCTATCCCTACCCAACGGAAGTTCATTTTGGATACGGACGCCAGCAACGGGACTGGGAGCTGTCCTATCTCAGATCCAGGAGGGGCAGGAGAAGGTCATTGGTTATTTCAGCAAGACGCTCAGCAAACCAGAGCGCAATTACTGTGTCACCAGGCGAGAGCTGTTAGCTGTTGTAAAGGGAGTGGAGCACTTCTACAGTATCGTATGGAAGAAGATTCCTGCTGAGAACTGACCATGCAGCTCTCAAATGGCTCTTACAGTTCAAAAATCCTGAGGGTCAAGTCAGCACGTTGGATCGAGAGACTCCAAGAATTCGATTTCGAGATCGAACATCGAGCCGGAACTAGCCATAAGAATGCAGATGCCTTGTCGCGAAGACCATGTCCAGATGATTGCTCACATTGCCGACGAGCAGAAGAGAAAGAAGCAACACTTTGTAGAACCGCGGCAATGGATGACAACTGGAATGACAGCAAGATCCAGAAAGACCAAGAGAGAGCCCCGACCTTGGCTTAGTCGTCGGCTGGAAGAAGGGCAATCGAAGACCATCATGGCAGGAAGTCGCAGGTTACTCGCCGGCGTTAAGTCCTATTGGGCACAATGGAACTCTCTTATTCTGGACAATGGGATCCTGAAACGTGTTGGAGGCCGATATTGGTGGGGAAGACAGACGCCAAATAATTGTTCCCAGGAACAGAAGAGAGGAAGTGCTGCGGAAATCCATGATGGAGTCGCCGGAGGACATCTGGGAGTGACGAAGACCCTGCAGAAAGTGAGGCAACGGTTTTACTGGGCCAATTGTCAAGCTGACGTCCAGGACTGGTGCAGGAAGTGCGCTGTATGCGCTGCTAGCAATGGACCCGAATACGCCCCAAGGCCCCGATGCGTCAGTACAACGTAGGCAGCCCGTTCGAGAGAATCGCCATTGACATCGCCGGCCCGTTTCCCGTATCCGACCACGGGAATAAATACATCCTTGTGGCAATGGACTACTTCAGTAAGTGGGCGGAAGCCTATGCCCTGCCCAACCAGGAAGCCATCACCGTCGCCGACGTCTTGGTGAAAGAATGGATATGTCGATTCGGTATCCCAATGGAGCTGCACTCGGATCAAGGCAGAAATTTCGAATCCAACCTTTCCAAGAATTATGTCTACTGCTGAACATCCGCAAGACAAGAACCACGGCCCTACATCCGCAGTCCGATGGAATGGTGGAACGGATGAACAGGACGATCAACCGCCACTTGTCCAAGGTTGTCTCTGACCATCAAAGAGACTGGGACCAGTATCTTCATTTGTTCCTGATGGCCTATCGATCCGCAGTACACGAGTCAACCGGTCAAACTCCTGCTAGTATTATAATGGGCCGAGAACTGCGACTGCCTTGTGACCTGAAGTTTGGGATACCGCCAGGACAAGACACTGCGGGAGAGGACTACGCCAGCAAACCGCAGAGAATGGACGACATCCACGAACGAGTCCGGTTGAACATCCAGAGTGCCAGCGATAAAATGAAGAAGACCTATGACATCAAGGCCGACGCTGGAGGATTTAAGGTTGATGACCTGGTTTGGCTGTACAACCCCAAACGTCGTCGTGGACTATCACCAAAGTTCGGAACTCTGGAAGGCCGTATGAAATCGTGAAAAGGATAAACGACCTTGTTACCGAATCCATAAGCCACCCGAGGGAAACCAAGGGTCGTCCATTTCAACAGGTTGGCCCCTTACGCTGGAAACCATGACCAAGTTCGCACCCTCAAGCCACGGAGGATGATATGACGTTCGAGAAGTTTATGTCCTTGTATTCAAACGGGCATCAATTTCTACATTGGGTCTACTAGAGAGTGATCACGAGACCTTTTCGAGGTGCCTGCTTACTACGCACTAGCGCACTGTGTGGCAGAAGATCTTCGAATGTCCAGGGCATCGCCGTAGTGTTCTCCAAGAAATTTGGTCAACTCCAAACACTGCGGAGCAGAATCCAGAAGTTGGTGGGTGCTACAGTTGAAGAAAGGCCAGAGAAACATCTACTACCTAGTTACCAAGAGGCATTCCCAAGATAAACCGTCCTATGAAGATGTCTGGAAGAGTCTCACCAAACTAAGAGATACTATGGTGGACCAGAATCTGGTGGATCTAGCAATTCCAAAATTGTCCTGTGGTATTGATGGGTTGGACTGGAGAGTCATAAGAAGTATGCTGGAGGCGATATTCAGATCCAGCGGCGTCAAGATTTTGGTTTGCTGTAACCCTCTTCCACGACCGATCATGAAGACCGTGGAGTGTTACTTCCATCGAACTTCACGGTGCAGATATGGGGAGTCATGCAGATATCGTCACACTCCAAGGATGAAATTTCGGGACGAAATGTCTTTAAGAAGGGGGCAATGTAACGAACCTAGGCCGGACCTGTCGCCTCACATGTTGCCGTCGACAGCGATGAGATCATCCCCGAGATGTTCGAGAACCATCCAGTCGCTTTCCGCGTAATGGAACGGTCAATATTGGAAACAATTGGAACATGCCGTCGCCAACTGGAAGAATTCGAAACATCGAGAATGCTGTATCGGAGATAAATAGACCGCCCTCAAGAGGGAGTGACAGTCTGAACGAGCCCATACCATCGAGCTATACAGTGGCGTAGTAATATAAATTAAGTTGTAGATTCAGTGTGAAATAAATTATTTAAACCAAGTTAAGTTTATTTACGTTACAGTATCCTATCGTATCGTATCCTATCGTATTCTATCGTATTATATCGTATCCTATCGTATCGTTTCGTATCCTTTCGTATCGTATCCTATCGTATCGTTTCGTATCGTATTCGTTTCGTATTAGTATCGTTTTGTATCGTATCTTTCGTATCGCTCGTTTCGTTTCCTTTCGTTTCCTTTCGTTTCCTTTTGTTTCCTTTCGTATCGTATCCTATTGATTCCTATCGTATCCTATCGTTTATATATACTGGAAGCTTGCACTTACATCTATAAGAATAAACATAAGTTTGCAATAGATAACACTCACTGTTATAACACCCGTCACAGAAATCTCTTACAACCTGATTATCATCGCACATCGCTGTACCAAAGAAACTTCTATTGTACTGGTTGTAAGTTTTACAATATACTTGATATACATATAGAATCATCCCCCAATGTTCATATTTCCAAATCAAAGCTAACAAAATTCCTAATCAGAAAGTGTTGTTACTTATTAGATGATTTCTTTTTGTGATAATATATATTTTTTTTAACGTGTGTGAACTATTTAGTTAGTATTTTTATATATACATGTAATTGTTAACTTATCCTTTCCCAATGTAACTGTAATTTTGACGTTTTTAATCATTTATGTAACCCGTGTGCATTTAAATGATGAAATAAATGAATATTATTATTATTATCCTATCGTATCCTTTCGTATCGTATCGTTTCCTTTCGTTTCGTATCGTTTCCTTTGTTTCGTATTGTATCCTATCGTATCCTATCATATCATTTCGTATCGTTTCGTTTCGTTCCGTTTGTTAAACTTACCTAGTTTTGTTTTCACTATAGTTCGTTTTTCTAAAAACAACTATATTTCGGCACGGAAGGCCAAACAGCTATATTCCCGGCTACGGATGGCCAAACAGCTATATTCCCGGCTACAGATGGCCAAACAGCTATATTCCCGGCTATGGATGGCCAAACAGCTATATTCCGGCTACGGATGGCATACGGATGGCATATATCTATTGTTACTCTTCGAGGATGATTGAGATTGATTGGGGAGTATCCTTATCTGTTCGCTTCTGTTACCTGAAAAAATTTGAAATTTCAAGTAAGTAGTTTTAAGTTAACATTATACCCAATTAGGATAGGGACCAATTACTGTTAACCCTCTGGAGTATTTGGGCATGAAGTGCCATATAAGATGTATGATGCTGTTGAAATCAAGTGAAAAAAAAAGCCTCTTTTAAGGGGTTGGTGGTTGTGTTGGTGATAAATATGGTTGGTACATTTGTTAAGCGTCCTTTTTGGAGGGGGTCGTGTCGTGAAATGCCGCATTTGGCCCATTTCAGCAAATTAATGTTAAATATTATTTTTCATAAAATATATTTTGAATGATTCGAAAAAAAGTTCGAATGAAATCTAGAGTGAAAACACTCGAAATAAAGTATTGTAATTGTTTTAAGGGGTTGGTGGTTGTGTTGGGTA
>JAFIRS010009214.1:0-11244 GCA_018342105.1 Gonioctena quinquepunctata | reverse complement strand
TTTAAGAAAATTCTAAAATAAATAGGGTTTTATTTATGATTTAAAATTTGGGGAAAATTTAATGAGAAATATTATCTACTTAATTTATTGGGTTAGATTAAATTATATAAATTATAAGTAATTGTAGTTTTAAGAAAATTCTATAATAAATAGGGTTTTATTTATGATTTAAAATTTGGGGAAATTTTAATGAGAAATATTATCTACTTAATTTATTGGGTTAGATTAAATTATATAAATTATAAGTAATTGTAGTTTTAAGAAAATTCTATAATAAATAGGGTTTTATTTATGATTTAAAATTTGGGGAAATTTTAATGAGAAATATTATTTACTTAATTTATTGGGTTAGATTAAATTATATAAATTATAAGTAATTGTAGTTTTAAGAAAATTCTATAATAAATAGGGTTTTATTTATGATTTGAAATTTGGGGAAATTTTAATGAGAAATATTATTTACTTAATTTATTGGGTTAGATTAAATTATATAAATTATAAGTAATTGTAGTTTTAAGAAAATTCTATATTAAATAGGGTTTTATTTATGATTTAAAATTTGGGGAAATTTTAATGAGAAATATTATCTACTTAATTTATTGGGTTGGTTAAGCTAGAAAAATTATTAAATTAAGAACGTTAAATTAAAATTTTAAATTTATTAGATAAATTTAAGTTATTTTATTAAGTAGATAATTTTATTAAAAGTTAAATTATATAAATTTAAATTTTGATTTATTTTACTTAGTAAAGTATATTCATTGAATTTTTAATGGGGTAAATATAATAATGGGAATTATATTATGATTAAGATTTAATTAATATAGGTAAAATTTATAATACTTTAATAAGTTAAGCTGTTTTGTCATTAATTTTTAATTAAAATTAAATTTTAATTGACAGAATTAACAATTTTAATATGGGATTAAAATGTGGAGGGTTTATTCTATAAACCACTTGTGTGATGTGAAAAAACGATCACTGGGTCAAAAAAGATCAACTTTGAATTCAATAGTTTTTATGTCTTATTTTAAATAGTTAAGACTATATGGTATGGGCGAGAGTATCTAAAATTAACAAAAAAACTATTATGTTTCTGTTTGGCCGAAATATTTAGGGAGGATTAAAAATATGTTTAGTTTAAAGTTAATGACTACAAAAAGTTTTATTTTTCCTTAATAATTGGATTTTATTTAAATTTAAATGTAAGTTTTTGCGAGTCTAAATTATTAAAAAATTTATTTTTTGCAATAAATGGTATTAAATATTATAGAAATGTTGATTTAGTTATAATAAAAAACATTTGAAGCCATCTAAAACACGTTCACGATATCTTCGTAAAATTGGAAAATCAGGGCCTGTATTGTCTATTTCACTATTGAGCTGTTGTATACTCTCTACATAGTAATTATTTAGTAAATTTGGCATTGCATATATATCTTTTGTGATATCATCATCTATAGTTCCTCTGAGAAATTATCTATTAATTTCTTTGGGAGACAGAGTTTTAATGTTTCCCACATTTTAACAGAGTTTCCTTTATTTTCCAAAATTTTGCTATCAAAATATTTACGTTTTGCTTCTCTCATAACTTTCACTGCTGTATTTCTATTTTGTTTATAAATTTCCCAATTCTCTTGAGTTTTGTCTGTGATAAACTTTTTATAACTGATGTCCCTATTTCGTGTACACTCTTGAACATGCTGTGTCCACCACTCTTTATATTTTGGAAAAATTTTCATTTGTCTTATTGGCGCAATTTCGTTAAGGATATTACTTACGACTGAATAAAAAGTCCTATATTTTCTCAATATCCTGTATTCTAAAGTCCCAATTTATTTTTGTAATCTTTGATTTATATGGTCATAATCAATATTTCTTCCCCTGCTTTGAATTTTCAGTGCCGTTGCTTCTGAAGTAGTCCCTATTAACTTGAGTGAGATAATAAAATGATCAGTTATCTGAGGTGTATTGGTGACTTTTGCTTTGAGTTTATCGCTATTAGTGAGTACTAGATCTATGAGAGAACCACTGCCCCTGTTGAAATGAGTGCATTCCTTCACAATGTTTTCTAGCCCAGCATCAGTTACCATATCCTTTAACCTTTTGCTGTACGTGTTTCCTGACAATCAGTCTATGTTAAAATCTCCGACAATAATCACAGTAACTCTTTTATCACATACATTGTCATCAACCCAATCTTCAAAACAGTTTAAAAAATTAACACAACTACTGCTAGGAGATCTATAAAGTGAAACAATTAGATATACATTTTTTTCATGTTCTATCTTTACAGCAACCATCCAATACATTTTTTCTTCAACTACTTTTTTAATTTCCAATACTTTTATATTTTTTCTCACATATATTACTACACCACCGGTATGTCTACTTTCACTATCTGCCCTGAATAGTTTGTAACCCATAATATCAATTTCACTATCATATATATTTTCGGTAACATGTGTTTCTGACAAACAAATCAAAAAAGGTTTTTTATTGACAATATATGCGTGAATCTCATCAAAATGAGCTGGTAAGCTCTGTGCATTCATATACACCAATACATTTTATATTTTTTTCTCTCTACTGTTACTTGGCATTTGTCTAAAAAAGTGTTAATTTTTGCATCATCTGAGTTTTCACACATATCTCTATTGATAGGGGTTGATTTCACAATGGAAAGTTGATCATTATGTAAAGTAAGACACTGATCTCTATTCTTTGTCAATTCTGAAGTGGTTCCTACTAATGTATCACTTTGGTTATACAAAACTGGAATGCATTTTACAATGCTTTTGCAAAGTGAAAACTTACTATACTTATACTTAGAATTCAGTTTGTTATTGAGAATCATTGTTATATTTACATCATTATCAGCTGTGTATTTTTGAAGTAGTTACTAATTTCATTTATAATCTCCCTTTGAATTGCACTTTTAATACATATAATTAAGTTTGTATATTTAGAGAGAGATGCTAAGATTTCTAAAGAGTATATACTAATTCTTTCAACAAAGTTCAAATTCAGTGTGACAACTACAAAGTCATTAGTAGAATATTTTTTAATTGAATTGTGGATGCATCTTGAAATCTCTTCGACGCTTGCCCCTGATTTAACGATACCTGTGACTTGATACAAATTTTTGTCTATAAGTTCTCCCAAAGCAGCTTATAATAATATTATATGATACGTCTTTTATTCTGAAGGGAAGTATTACAGAGAGGTTTCTTGAACCCCTTGGTTTATGTATTCCTTTTAGCTAACATTTGTACCGGTTTATTGATCTCAAGAATTGTGTATTTATTTAAAAAAAATTGAGTAGAGTAAAGTTTAGTTTCTCGCTCCAGTCTGAGTGCTTCACGATTGCCACACAGCCACAATAAATTTTTGACTGCAAACGACAACTATCAACTATCAAAATTACCCTACTTTCGTTTGCCAACATGAAAAATGACAAATCATTCGACCTTGGTAATTTTACTTACTGAACTCAATCCCATTGGTCGAATATCTGTCCCTTTCTCTCTAAATCATGTATTGAAGTATGGTTTCATCAACTGCAGCCAGCGGTAGTGTCATTTGGAATTTCATATAGACTAATGCGCATGCGTAAATATCTACCGAAAAAGCTCATTAATCTACAGATATTTCACGTGCCATTCTGTCGATAAATATTTCACCTCGACGGCAACACTGCCAGTTTGTTCACTGTGTCACGCGATAAGAGAACTGTTGCAGCGTTGTGAAATAATAACAATGGCTCCCAAGTTGAATTACGAGAAACAATACAATTCATAACTTTTCTTTCAACATTCTCATATACATTCTAAATTCTTCTTGAGTATCTTCAGTTTGTAACTCTCTCAGGCCAAACAGCCTCGTTGAGGTATTCTGGACATCCAATTTCTGACCCAAATTTTGTCTTTGTTATTTATTTCTTCTTCGATGATATCGATACTCTCATCTAACGCCAAAGCTGTTGCTTGTTTTAGTGAAATACGTAGACGGTTCCTACGACGTATGTTACATAACTTTACTGAACTGGCCTCTTAAACTGGCTTGCATGTATACACTTGCTGGCTTTCGTTTACAGTCCTGGAGCGCTATCCTTGACATTATTCGCAACTCTGCGTATGCGAGCGGTGTATTTGCGAATACTTCCTAAAAATGTTATTCTTGACAACCCTTCGCAAAATCCTGAGAACGTCATCATTCGCATGTTCGAATATATTTGACAACAACGCAATTAGCGTTATTTGGCGTTACAAACGTCAATCAATCTAAGGTCAGTAAATAGTCACTCCGGTAGGCAAAAAAACGACAATCTCCCAAAACCTATGGAATAAAAACTTTTTGGAAGAAAGAAGATAAAAATCCATACTATAACTTACTCTTCTTGTTATACTCAAGTCTGTAAGCCTCCTCCGAGGCCGCAATAAGGGAATTATGAATCAATTAAGAATCTGCATAATTCTTTTGTGAGACTGAATATCTGTAAAAACTGATGTTCAGTAAAAGCTTCATAGGGGATCAATATTTTCGAGACGATTACAATCATTCATTTGTTGATCTGCAATTTCTAAAATTTCCAAATTGGCTATATACTGCAGATCATCTATGCCAAAATTTCTCAAATATATTGTAGATCAACTAGTATAACTTTTCCTCAAATACGGATTTTAATAATACTCTATTATCACATTCACAACATGAAAGGCTCACTTTTATAGGTTCCAGTTAACCTCTGGTTGAGTTTACTTATGGTTAGAATGTGGCCGATCATAAAACGAGCATCATTTCTATTCTAACCACTAGTTAACTCAACCAGAGATTAACTGGAACCTATAAAAGTGGTCCTTAAAAACCTACAAAATATTTACTTCAAGATTTACATTTACTCTGACAATGACAGTGGCAAAATCATGAGATGCGCACAACCTTGAAATATGCGAACGGTCAAGAAAGTTTTTGATATCATTTCTATTGTTAAAAAAAACTATTGGGGTCTTTTTTTATATGTATCATTTCAAGAAATGTTCTAAATCTTGAATTTTTTTCTTTGGTCGAAATCTCAACGTTATTGGTGTCAAACTTATGTGATTTTTTTTCGGGTTTGTATAAGACTGTATTATTTAGAAGATTAAATGATATGAGCCTTACTGTCCTTTTATGGCAACATGTAAAGATCAGTTTTCATTTTTACTAATATAAACAGATTAAAAAAGTTTGTTATGAATCCGGCTTAAGTTTTTGATATCATTTCTATTGTTAATACTGTTGGGATCTTTTTTTGAATGAATTATTTCATGGAATGTTCTTATTCTTGGATTTCTTTCTTTGGTCGAAATTTCGAAGTTGTTAGTGTCAAACTTTGTTGATTTTTTTTCGTGTTTGGATAAGGCTGTCATGTCATGTTTTGAGTACTTGTATTGGCTTTTTGAAGTGTTGTTTTGTTTGACCTATATAGGTATTTTGACAGTCTCTACATGGTATTCTATATACTGTATGAGTTGGTATGGTATTTATTACTTGGGTTTAATTTTAAATAATGAACGGTGTTATTCGTATTTTGTAGTCAATGTGAAATAGTTCAGTTGGGTTTTGTTCATTCGAGCATCACGCAACAACAACTGGTTCGAATTTGATGTTCCAGTTAAGCTTATGATTGGACTCAAAAACTGGTATGTCATCTCGCTACGATGACGGGAACCATATATGTTACAATAACACTACATACATATATATCTCTATATATACTATTATAAAATTGAAATTTGTTTGTTTGTTCGAGCATCACGCGAAAACTACTTAACCGATTTTGATACAATAATTAAACCAAAATTTTTTCACAACCAAGTGCAACCAATATAAGGTGAGCTCCCATTTCAAATACATCTTCTTCTTGTATAACGGGATAACTGGATAACAAGATGACGGGAAAACGATAAATAT
Source organism: Gonioctena quinquepunctata (assembly GCA_018342105.1). NCBI lineage: Eukaryota > Metazoa > Arthropoda > Insecta > Coleoptera > Chrysomelidae > Gonioctena > Gonioctena quinquepunctata. Next base: position 5,289 of record JAFIRS010009214.1, on the reverse strand, counting down.
TTGAATTATTTCAATATATGTAGCTGTTAATGAAAAAAAAACAGCAAAACACTTTAATTATTTGTTAAGTTTTGCCCAGAAAGAATTTTTTTCATTTCTGAAATTCGGCAGTAAAAAGCATTATGAAACAGGTTATCTGAAAGAGCATCAGTCATAGAAGAATGAAATTTTTTACATTCCAGGTATAGATACGTACTAAGAAGGGATTTTCCAAAATTCGAATCACAAGCGGTTAAAACTCATCTCTGAATTTTTGAATAATTTTTATCTCTTGAATAATTAATTTTATAATGTACCTACCTACTGTTTCCTTGCGAAGTTTCAACTAAATTCTAGAAAAAGTTTAGTGTTAATACATAAAGAATACAGTATCTCAACGAACATTATGGTTAGCTAATCTGACGTCATTTTGATCTTCGAATAGGTCGGTGCTGAATTGAGCTTAGTTGAATTTTATGTCATATTTACGTCAGATTAACCAGTATTGGAAAAAGGTAATTTAGGAGTCGAAAATTGGAATGTCAGACATTTAGCCTGATAGGTCAAATTGTCTCAATAATGGTCGTTTCACTGATTCATCACCGAAAATAAACTATGAGGAATAAGTTGAAAGAAGAAATGAGAGATTTTCATTAAAATTCCATTTGCACTAATTAATATGGCCTTTTTCAAATAACTCACGTCAAGAAACGCGTAGTGTTGATTGACATGGCGTCATTTATTGAAATTGATTTTCACAAGTATTTCGCAAATTTTGAAAAATCGGCAAAATGCGTCATTTCATTTTTTTTCCTGAGATTTGTTTAATGTCAGGCCCCTACCCCTATATCACGAAGTTTGTCGCTAATAGGTTAATTTAATTTTGCATAAAGGTTACGGCGTACCAAAAGAGGATTTAAGAAAATTCGGATCCTGAGGGGTTAAAACTATCCCTGATTTTCATTTTTCTCTAAATCTGTTTTTTTTTTCCAAAACGTCAGGATAAATCAATTTCATTAATTTTTTTTCAAGATTGAAAATTGTTTTTATGTCTGGACTTTGCACCTCAGGCGTTAAAATGAACCCCTATCATAAAACAGGTTATATCTCGAAGAGTATCAGTAATAGAAAAATTAAATTTTACAAGAGAGTATCATTCTAAGGGCGTATTGAGATTTTTTTCCAAAATTCTAATCGTTGAAATTAATTTCGAAATATTAGAATAATTTTCAAATTTGAAACTGTTAATTCATTGTCATTACTTCATTAAATTTGTTATTAAATCAACGTGGACTTTTTTTCAATTCATATAATGCTCTATCTAGCTTTAAAACTTTCAGACCTATCTATATTCACGCCATCTGGTATTTTTATTTACACTTCGGTTTCAACTTTCCTATTTAAAAAGGCAGTTGGGATATCTAACTGTCGAAGGTCCCAAGTCTGTTGTAATGCATGAACTAGCAATGTTCTGACAGTTGACATTATTGTCACTGGGGCATACATTGTCGTTAATGGGTTCTCCTCCTGTAGTTGAAATCCCTTGGCAACTAAACGGGCTTTCTTAGTGCCATCTTCTTCTGTGTGAAATACCCATCTTGTATCAATTGGGGATTTACCGTCTGGTAAGTCCGTAATTGACCAAGTTTTTAATTTGTCGTGGGACTTTAGTTCACTTTGTATGGCTTTTGCCACTCTTTTCTTTTATTAGCTCCTTTGTATGTTTGCGGATCATTTTCTGACTCTAAAACGTCATATGCTGCATAAATATCATAATTGTCAAAATGTTTTGGCTTGTGAACTTCCTGTTCTTGTTATTATCGGCTTTTCCTTCTCTATTGTTTCATTGTTTTTTACATTTAAATCTTTATTTGAATCTTTATCGGAGCCACTACCTGTTTGTTCATCAGGTAGACCATAATTTTCTTGGTCTGTTCTTCTTCATAATCATTTTCGATTGGCAGCACTGCTGAAATTTCTTTCGCCTTTTCTCTGCTATAATAATTCCATTTGCTTCAGATCCTGTTGCATACTCTTTTATTCATGGAATTAATAATTTTTGCACCAGTTTTGTCAAAAATTACCATTTTTAACGACAGTAAGTTTACAGCTGCATCAGGGGAATACATAACATCATTTGCTGGGATCAACTTTTGTTCTTCTACTACAACATTTATTGTTGCTATTCCTTTCAACGCAATATTCAGATCACTACTATTTGCAATTTTGATTTTAGCTTCTGTATTTATAGCATTTTCATTAAGCCAATCTATGTTCATTGTTAAATGTGTTGAGGCACAAGAGTCCAAATACCAAGCGTTTTATTCGCTTTTTCAGTAGTTGAACAAGCTAAAAATGCTGTGTCACTTTTCTTTGTATTTTTGTCTGTCTTCTTTTCAGTCTGTGCATAATAACTTTTCTTGCTTCTACAATCTGTTTTGTAGGTCAATCTTACCAAAGTTGTAACATTTCGGTCCCTTTTTCTGAAAACCTTCGAATTACTAGCTTTTGTTACATGGCTGTATTAGAACTTGCTGATTTTGGGTCAGCTTGGGCTTTAACATATTGCAGTAACTTCACTTCAGTAGAGTCACCACTTATCTTGGTCCCGCTACTTTCCAGACCCATAATCATTGGACGGTACTCATCTGACAAACCAGCTAACAAGAGTATTCCTACCCATTCATCTTCTACTTTGAATTTCATTTCGTTCAATTTATGTGTTGTAGAAATGATAGTATCACAGTACTCTTCTATTGAGCGACAGTCTTCTAACTTCGTAGTTACCAGGGGTCTTAACAGACCAACTTTTTTTGTGAGACTCTAGTCCTCGAAAGCCTTCTCTACATTCTGACAAGCTCCGTTCGCTGTAGCTGCAGATTTTAGACGCGAATAGTTTACTTTGTCGACAGACAGTGTTATTTTTGAAAGAGCTTTTTTGTCTTTCTTTCCATCGGTTTCTGTACCTTCTACCACTTTCCAGAGATCATCTAACTCCAATAGGGCTTTCATGGCAAATTTGTCGATAGCCACGAATGATGAAGAGGTACCTGCCATTTTTGCGTCTTGGCACAAAAATTCCGATCAAACTTGTATTGCTATTTTACTTTTCCAATCAGTTCCGGCGTAGTTCTGGGCCCATAACCTGTTGCGATATCCTATTAGGCAATCCATCGACCTGTCAAAACGAAAGCAATATGGCGGCTGTTGGCACACATTGTAATTCGTCATAAGCAACCATAGTGGTAAAAGTGTTTGTTTTGTGATTTTCTGAGCGAATTTGAGTAGTTTTTTCAATTTGGGATTATAATTCGTGCTTCAACTGAAGAAAAATGCCCCTTATTTGCATTGTAGTTAACTGAGGGGCCCGTCACGACAGGGATAGAGTCGGGTTTCACTCGGTGTCTACAGTTTCAAATCATAAGTTTTTGACCAGTTAAAATGACTTATCGAGGAGGAGAAGAGCTCTATGGTTAGCTGCAATCAACCTAGAAGATCTTATGGATTCGAAAATCAAGTATCAGAGAGGCTGCAGCAGACATATCCTGTGTGCACATTCCAGATAATATCCTTCATTGCCTCATGGATACCTATAACTTCAAGACTTTTGTGATTTGATTTGTTCCTACGATTACTTGTATATCTCTGAACTATTGTACATTAGGAGGTCCCATTTCAAATAAAGTTCATATATATATATATATATATATATATATATATATATATATATATATATATATATATAATATATATATATATATATAGATAATTGATATATTTTCCACTTCAAAAGTTGAGAAAACTCCAAATGAATGTTCATATACAGAGTGGCCACTTTTTTAATGGGATTGTATTGGTAACTTTTAAACCATAAGAGTTAGAAGGTCGGTCAAATGGAGAAAAAGTTGCATTCATAGTAGCATTGTCAAGCAGTTCAAACAAATCGAGATTATCAGGGCCGGTTATTGAGATATCATAAGAAAAGTAAATTCCGTCATTTTGATTTTTCTTTTTTTCCCACTTTATTTCGAATATTATCAAAAAATGTCATGAAAGTTTTTTATTCGACACTAGATTATACTCATTTTGACCTAATCAGATTTTGTATCCAACGTTTCATACGCTCTGGGCCACCCTCAACCTCATTTTTTTCAATACGGACCTGCATATTTTATGACACTTATCGAAATAACTTTTAACGCTGAATTCAACGATATATCATACAATGTCATTCAAAGTTGATTTTCAGGTGATTTTGACCCTTATCCAAATTTCATTGGGTCGGATCTGTATTACATTTAGGTACCTTTAGTTTAATTAACAACATGCAATACATTTCGATTAGAAAATCAACTTCTCATCTTCAATTGGATGGAACGTAACAGATTCAAAGCAAGAAACAAGTAATAATTATTTACAAATTTCAAGAGGTGAAAAACCTAATTCATAATAATTAAACGAAACTATCATGTAATGAAAGAAAAATCAAATGATAATTCGAAAGTAAATGATGAACATTAATGAAGTAAGTGTTCGAAATGTCCACCATTTTGTAAAATGCACTTTGCGGTTCTGGAACCCATACTTCTTATACATTTGCTTATTTCGTCTCCTTGAATACCTTCCAATACATTCTCAATCTTCTAGCGAGGAATCATTATTGTTGGATTTGTCATTTGTTCCGTAGAAAAAAATTACAGAATCGAACTTTATTTTGAGATCATTACGATATAATTTTTGCAAGGCTTGCTATTCAAATTTAAAATCATTGTATTCGCGTCTCTTGACTATTTTATTAACAGCAGTTTTTGATAAATTGCATTCACTGGCCACAGTTCTCGATTTTTTTCCTGGGTTCAATTGAATTTGGGTCAGAACATTGATATCGTTGATAGACTTGTTTTTTCTTACATACACACAACTCTAGGTTTATTGAATGTATTATTTTCAAGTAGTAGGCCGTGGATAAAAAAGAACATAACAAGAAATGTCATATTATTTGTCACTTCGTTTATAATTGTGTCACAAGAACTTGTCATCAAATACTTTTCTGAGTAATTTCAATTTAACTTATTCGATATGGTAAGATACACAAATAAAGAGGAGAGAGATATGTACGAAGTGTACATAAAACTAGATAGAAATTCGTTCAAAGCACAACAAAGGTATGTTGAATTATATCCTGAAAGAACAACACCAAATATTAAAATGTTTCGACGTTTATCTACAACGTTACTTGCACCTAATTCATTCATCAAACCAGAGGTCCTTAGAAGATATATGAAATAAAAAAAACAAAATATATAAAAA